>JANSTW010054100.1:0-12137 GCA_027564275.1 Diadocidia ferruginosa
TACTAATAAATCGTATATTCTCTCTTCACATGTTTATACTAAATTATTTTGAGTTGCCGTCGCAGTGATCACATCTGGTTATTCTAAAAATTAAAAATTAAAATTGACCATTTGACAAATTTTAGTCTGGACTCTGGGTCAATAAATTAATAATTTAAAAAAATTTAAATTATATAATTTTTTTTTTTTTGTAATATTTGGACATGTTGGTAGGTTGGTTGCAGTGGCAGGTCCAGCAAAGTCAGCAATATCAGTACCAGCAAAAACTTTCGTTGTGACGTGATTCTTAAATTTTATATATTTATAGCAAATGTCATGCACCAACAATGTTTTTAACATTTTTTTATTAATTATTTCTTTTTTTTTATTAAAAAATACTAATTTACCAAGAATCAAATACGTTATATAAAGCTTTTAAAAATCGTTTCTATAATTTAAACTCGACGAATAAACAAAAAATTCTCCTATCGTCCATTTTGAGTTGGAAAAGCAGTTAAATTTTATTTCTTATATGGGCTATTGATTGAACGTATCCCGAAAAAAAAATCATTATCATCGTGTTCTTCACTTTAAAGCGAGCTAAAGCTAATTCCTATCTGATAACATGGTTTCCATTGACGGTCATATCAAAGGTGGAATTTTGTCAGCACTATCATATCTGTGGTGATCTGGTTTTTATATGAGACATTCTATAATACGCAAAAACAAAATCTAGTACATAATTTTGGACAATTAGAAAATCTCCTATCCTTTTAAGTACTAATAAAAACAAGCAGATTTTTTGTGCATCAGAACCAATTTGATTTTTCAATGATAGGAGGATTTTTCCTTTAATCGTCCTATAGTAAATCTAAAAAAGATTTTTAAAAGCTTTATATTATATAATACAAAATGTGCCACACGCAGAATGATATTCGCTTTTTAAAACATTTTTTTTGTTTAAAAAGTTGTTTGCAACAATTTTTTTTTTCTTCTATTTCCCTATATAATAAGAATAATATGTTATATATAAGGCCATTCTTCTAACTATATATATTGTTTTGTTAATTTTTATATAACATTTTTTTTTCAATTAAACTTTATCAAATTAATTGTATAATTGTATGTTTTTAAACTGCGAGCGAACAAATTTTATAATGCGAACAGTTTTTTTTTTGTTCTCTAAAAAAAATTATATATAATTGTGACTGACACAGCAATTTTTAACTTTAACGTGGAAACTACATCAGAGCAACTTGTGGCGCAATTTTTTTCCTTTAAGCTTCTCTAGCTCGATCCACGTATATATAGTAAATTAAAAATTTTTATATTTAATTGTATAAATACGGCACAAGGTTCAACCGATTTTTTTTTTACAAAATGGTTAAAAGTTTGTCGAACATTTTGTGCAAGTGCATTTTTGTAAAAATTGATCGAATTTTGCACTGTATATTACCGTAAAGAACTAAAACAAAAAAATTGAGGATACATGCAAGTAAATTATTAAACTTAATTTAATTTTTTTACTTTATGAACCAAGCTATGAAGCTAAAAGGAAAAAAGTTGCGCAACAAGTTGCTCCGGTGTAGTACCCAGGTAATGTGAAAAAACGAACTTAAACGAATACTTATATTACGATTGATTTTAAATTTTTATTAACAGAATGTTCATATAAGATAATGCTTTTCCCGGTAACCATTGATTTCTTTACATATTTTTAATCATTTCTTCACAACATCTTTCTTTCCTTCCGCATTTGCCAAAGTTATACCAGTCTACAAAAAAACCAGTTCAACTGATTTAAAAGACTTAGCATGCTCCCGTCTATATGGCCAAGGTATTTGAAATTATCTTAAAAGAACAAATGTTGGAGTTTTTAAATTCAAATAATTTATTTAATAATTTCCAATCTAGTTTCCGTAAGTTCCATAGTATACGTCGTCAGCTTTGTTAAATATCGTGGCTTGATAAAAAACATACTACAATTCTACTGCTTCTGGATCTTTCCAAAGCGTTTGACTCTGTAGACCACACGTCACTCTGCAATAAACTGTCACATTGCTATAACTTTGGTAATACTTCGGTGTCCCTGTTACGCAATTATTTATCTGGACGTACACAGTGTGTATTAACAACATCTTAACAGATTACTTGCCGATTTCAACCGGTGTTCCACAAGGTTCGGTGCTTGGATCTTTATTGATTCTTTTGTTTATCAATGACTTGCCGGATTGCTTGCGTTTTTATGAGTATCATATTTTTGCTCATGATGTTGATGGAGAGAACAATACAATAGCAATCTTAGATTTTTATTGAAGTATTTTTGAGGGGTGAAGTGCAAAGTATTTGCCATACATTTTCCATTTTAAAAATGCAATATTTACACATATAATGATTTTTGTTTATAATTTGTAATGTATTTTATCCTATTCGGCCATTTTAGAAAAGCATAAATCTGCAGTATAGCGAATATGCTCCAAATAGGACCCCACCCCCTTATCATGTAAAGGGTCATCCCCCGACAAAAAAATTGTACTACGACTATTGAGGGAAACCCCCTCCCCCCTTTCGGCAGGGGGAAGGTTTAATTTTGTATGCAAAAGTTTTAAAATGCAATATTTTGATGTTACACCTATATAGAATGGAAGGGTAGATCAATTAAAAAAAAATTGTAGTGTAAACTTAAGGGGGGTCACCCCCCTTTCAAAATGGAAGGGGCTTAACTTTTGTATGAAAAATATCGAAATATGAATATTTATAGGAGTTGTGTGGTGTCAAATGGAAGGTCTTGACAAGAGCTACAACTTTAGTTCTAAGGGTTTTTGTCCGTCGTTCTTTCATCAGCCCCCAAGGGGGCTGTTAAGATGTCTTAGAAGGACAAATATATTTGGTATGAAAAAACCCCCCCTGGGGGCTTATGGGAGAAAGACGGACTAAAACCCTTAGAATCAAAGTGGAGTATCTGTGTAACTCGTAGTACATCATTTCTCGCGAGATCTTTAAATCTAATTTTTGTTTTTTATTACCTCTATTTCAATAATTGTAAATTTTATATATTTCGTATTTTAATAGTTTTTCCAAATATCATATTTTGAAAATAAACTAATTATTTTCTTTCCCTGATATTTTCTCATTTTTTTATTTTTGATTGGCCATGAAAATTTTTGTACATTTTTAAAAATGTTTAAATTTTTGAAATTATTGTATTTTGTAATCTTATTTTGATAATATTTTTCATTTTAAATGATTGTTTACATTAAATCTTATTTGTTTATTGATAAATTAGAGCCCCTCAACAAATATATGATAATGTTGTTTAATGCTGCCGCATATGTGGCGTATGTATAATTTGTTAAAGAAAAACATATCTTGCTGTCACTTTATTATTTTTAAGTATAGTACTATAGAGGGGACTGTGTGCACTTGCACAAAACAACAAATACTGTACATATTTAAAAAAAAAAATTGATGAACGAATTGCCACTTTTTCCAAAGTATTCGCACAATAAGGCAATCCTATTGCATTTAAAAAAAGAAATAATTTAAAAAAAATTCATAAAATATGGCAAAACTAAAATTTTCTGTAAATTTTTAACTAACTTCCCGACTAAGCTACATTTTAAACTATTTAGCTCATAACACAATGACAATGTGTTTTTTAAATAATTTTACCCATCTTTGAGTAAGTTTTCTATATTTTGAGTAAAATTATTTTGTATGAAAAAACAATTTAAGAAAAATTTAAAAAATATATCTCATATTTTGTATACTTTATAATTAATTTTTCCCTTCTATCAAAAATGTGGTTATATATGATGCTCTGCTTGTTTCTATACTTCATCAGCCATAGAAAAAACTTTATGTATAGTTTTACCATTCCGTTTTGGTATTCGTTAGAGCAATATATAACTCATTTCAAGGTTTGAAAGGTTATAATGCCTATTTGGCACTATCTCTGGAAAGTGTTACCCATCTCCACTGATGATGGGTTAGCCTAGAAATAGTGCAACTTTTGTCGATATGGGAGTAAAGACACTTTTTTTAAATGGTTCTGGCAAAAGCTAGAACCACAGGCTCAGGCGAAAGCTAGTGCCTATAATATTACCAAAGTATTCACTTTTCGTTGACCGAATAGCCTGATCCTAAATTTTAAATTTGTGTAGATTCTTTGTATAACACTTATTTTTGAAATATTTCAAACATAATATATAACGAATTATGACTATGTAGTATTGGTTCGAACTTCTGTATTATAGCAAGTAATATTTTTTTTTACGAAAAAAAATTACATTCCGTAACCTATATACAATATAAATATTACGTATATACAATTTAGAATATCTCACAACCTCAAAGTAGAAAATTGATAAACAAAAATACTATAAAGTACGTGACAGTTAAATAACATCACACAACCCTTATTTTAAACGACCTATCCAAAAAAAATAAATACATAAAAAACAAAACAAAAAATTTGTTTATGGCATCGTACAAACACAAACGGAGCAAAAAAAAGTATACCCTCTGCGATATGACGACTATATATGTGAAGATGGTAATTTTGTACCGAAAAAATAAACAAAACAAAACCATTCAAATTCACGTAAAAAAGTCATAAATTCTAGTAGCATTTATGTATCACAACAAAAATAAATAAAAAATATTTTATATAAATATTTAGTTGAAAAGTTTTTGCCACCTGTTTTTGTGTGCTTATATTAGTCGTTATGCGTTTATATAAGAATTTTCCTTATATATACATTTGGCCTGCCACTAATGCGCCCTAATTATGATGATATTGTGTACGTAATGTTTGTCGTTGTTACTAACTTATAGACCAGTAGCTGGTATATACATGCGAAAATATAATAAATGCTAATGTTGTTTTCTGCAAAATCTAATCTATACAAAGTAGGTAGGTTCATACATTGCGATTTGCGAATCGCAAATTTTTTGCCAAATTGTCGGTCAACAGAATTCCGCCTCTACAATGAACTAAAAATATTGTCGGTCATCTTCTCAAACAGAATTTTGCCTCTAAAATGAAATCAAGGTCATTCAAATTAGGAAAATAAAATCGTATGTTAAATTTTCAAATGCTACTACTGGTTATTATTATACTGTGCTGCTGTTATAGATATAAATGAAACTATTGATGTGCGCCATCTGTTAAAAACAAAACTAATAATTTAAAAGCTAAAATGCAAATCGTATTATATGTTCGTATCAAAAACAATGTAAAACTAGACAAAATATCGACACAAGAAAATGATAGCTTGAAAAATTTTCTACATATAGTTTCGTCTCTATAGTCTATGTTGGTTGCTATGTAACATTAAATTTAATGCGGTAGCGACGTAAAAAAATGTAGCGGTAGAACAGCCGTTTCGACATGTCTATATTTTCATCGTCTTTGGTTCGTTTTTTAGCAGCAAACAAAGGCATAAAGATATGGTTAGTAACTCAGACGGTGACTAGCAGAATTTTATTACGTATAAAGGTGTAAGTTTAAACTGGTATAATGATTGGAGTATTTGCTGAATAGGTACTTTACGTAAATTAAATCCGTTTTTAGACGAAAATTTATTGAATATTTCTTAGATATAATTTTGTGTATATAGGAATATATACGTACGTACGTACGTTATTTTCTTAGTTTATATATAAAAATATAGATGATTGAAATACGTAGTTAATATTTATAAAGTGGTTCATTTATTGGATAATTACTAATTGTGACGTCGGGTAAATTTACATAATTTCAGGCCTTACAATTTTATTTAGGAATAGAATCGTAAAATACTTATATGAAAATAAATCTGAGAAAATAATGTCGAAAAGAAATCGAATAAAAATAAATAATAAATAAATTAATAAATTAAGTTTATTTTTCTGGATATTGTAGTCAACGTATATTATAGTCATTGTTTTACAAATGAAAATGATAAAATGGTCACTACCTCACTTTTGAGTAAAGGACACTATATAGTGTATCATGGTGAATCAAATTAAAACATACCTAATTATCAGTATTCAATTTCGAAAAAGGCTAACAATTTATATTATGATGCTACTGTACAAATATATTATAGTATAATATAGAAAATATGGAAGCAAATCAATTGTTTAAGATAACAAAAAGTATTGATCAATTTTTGTCGTTGTAATAAAAAACTAAACCCACTAGTTATATAATATTTTTACATAAATACGTATTTATACCTATACTTCAATTCCGTAAATTATATCGATAATTGTATAGTATGTATATTGTATATAGATAGATAGGCATACCCAAAACGAATATAAAAACCTAATTGATAAGAGAGATAAAAATAAATGTTATGTTAATATATTATGATTACGTGTAAAAAATGATTAAATTGACGTAATGAAATACAATAAAATAAATAATTTCTTATAAATTTTTGTTTTATTATTAATAAATTATTATTTTAACTTAATTATTATTATTAGTCATATAAATGTTATTTGAGTTAAGGTCTATACTTGCATATATTATATTTATAGGAATATAGAAGCCTCTGTGCAATTTCTGGAGACATTGGAAGATTTAATATTATTACTTTATACTGAGAATTATATAGAATTACATTTTAAAAGAAAAAAATGAAAAAATGAAACTGGTATTTATATAAAATTAAATAATAATTACATAAAATTGTTGTATAAAAAAAGTATTTAAAGTAAAATTATAATATACCGCTGAAAGTCTTCTTCCCACGCAATACATGACCATCCCACCAAAAGCACATCACATGTCGAACAGCACCCTCAAGTTCCATCACCACTGACTCAAAATCCATAATCCTGACCAAACCACTGCAATAGATCACCAGAATGAAGATATATACATATAAAAATTATACAAATCCTCATTTAAGCAATCAATTACAAGTGAAAGAGAATAATCGCAGTAATACAATGCAAATTAACTTAGACTTAGCAAAATAAAAAATCAAACACAAAGCGAAGAAATCCTGAAATAAATTAAATCAATTGGTACCAATAAAGTACTGACGGCACAGCTGTTTAAACATGTCAACTGACGTTGACTTCTTATACTTTCAACTGGCAGATTATTCTACAGACGGGGGCCATTAACAACAAATGAAGAACTTAATTGAAGTATGATGTGGAATGTCCAGGCTTAGTGTTCGAGAAGATGAATTAAATTTAAATAAGTCGAGAATATATGATGGTTGTTTCAGAAAAATATATGTCACATCCAAAAAGAGCATTTTTTAATTCATAATTAGTCATATTTAGTCATATTTCCGAATATCATAAATATATCTTATGCATGAATTATAGACAGTCTTCAATTTACGACGGGAGAAATATTTAAGTTTACCCAAAACAACACTAAGATACATAGACAGTTTCAGAAAAGTTTACCACAGTAGGGTTTATCACAATCGGTAGTAGGACATTTAAAGATTTATAGTTAATAAGAAGAGCATGAGTTTTATTAATATTTAAGGAAAGCTCATTTGGCTCTACCCAGTTTGTGACACACTCAAGATCGTAATTGATATTATTGTTACATGCATCCAAATTACTAAGACTGCCATTAATGTAGATTTTAAAGTCGTCCGCATACAAATGCGAAGAGCAATACTTTAATTTACTGGACAAATCAATAATAAAAATGGAAAATATTAGCAGTCCAGGTACTGATCCCTGAGGAACACCTCAATGAACGTTCAAATTATTGGAATAAACGCAATCTATGGATTCTAGTTGAGAGCGATTGAATATTTTGATGAAGTAAACTTACTCTTGAAGTTTTTTACATATTAGATTATGGTTTAATAAGTTTCAAACGCTTTAGAGAAATCAAGTAGAAGAAAGGCCGTGGAAAATTTATTGTCTATACTTAAGCGGATATCAGAAGAAACGTTCAAAAGTGCAGAAGTTGTACTGTGGTGGAAACCGGATTGAATTTTGTAGAGCAACTTAAATTTGTCAAGAAATTCTGTAATTTGATTATACTTATAATAAATTCCGCCTTTGACAGCGCAAGAAGAAGACTGATAGGACGGTAATCATTTAAATTATGCGAAGAAGATTTTTTATGGACAGGCATAACTTTGGCTATTTTCCAACAAAAGGGAAATTTAGATGATATTATTACAGAATTAAACAAATGTGTTATAGGGGTATAAGATAATTTTTATAAACCGTATAGGTAAATTATCTATCCCTATGGCATTAGATTTAATTTTGTTAATGGCAACAAATGCCTCATATTCTGTAACAATATTGAAACCGAAACCATCAAGCTGTATTTTATCCAAATCTGGAGCAGGAAAGTTAAATGATGATGTGAGCGACTTAATAAAATGCTCATTGAAAGCATCAATATCAAAATCATATTGTGAAAAATCGTTTTTATCCACATAACCTAGGTTACGAAGATTTTTGAGAGAATATATTTTGAGGCAGATCAGGGTTAAGTTTCCTAGAGCAGTAAGCAACTTGAGTTATGAATAGCTTGATTAGTTTTGTTTCTTATTGCTTTTTAGAGGATAAATATCTCATTATTTCTTACAATTATAAAAGGCTAACAATAAATTTATACAATTAAAAAAACAAATTTAGAAATTAATAATAAACAGTTTTTAATAAACTTCCAGAGTTGCAAGCATATATACTGATATAACTACAGAAAACACCCTATCTCTATACATAAATATAATATGGGATTTCCTCTTTGCTGTGCATTTACAATTTGACTTTATAAATATTGTTTTTATTTATTTAAAATAAAAATTAACTTTTCCCCCGCATCTGTTTAAACAAAAAAATATATTTTTGCAATGATTTAAATGTTATTTTAATAGTTAACTCTTTAATTTCAGATATTATTTTCTTATATTGCTGCCTAAAATAGAATTTTGAGCATAAAAATATTTATTGGAAAGAAACTACTGGTTTTGGTGAAGGAAAAAAAAATTAAAAAAGATAAACAAATCCCATATGGAAAAAGACTGCGTCAACACTTATACAAGAAGATACTTGAAATTTCCGTAATATAGTTTTGACAACTTAAAGTATAAATTTTATAAAGGTTTTTTTATTATAAAGGTGAAAAAATAATTTTTACATGCGGGAAATTATTTTTATTTATTTTAATAAATTAATATTTTTTCCTGTCCTCCTCGTTGTCATAATATATTTCAATATATAATTTGTTTATTTTAGATTTGTATTTATTCATGTACTTTTTATAAAATGCAATTTCCTTTTAGCCAAAACTTATGAATTGACATATTGACCATATAGTGTTAGAAAATTAACATATGCGGAAAAATTCCAACATTAATTTTGAAATTAACATAATATATTTTGCTATTTCATAATCATTATATCTAAAAAAACATGTGGTTTGGTTTTGTGAGATTAATTTAAAAAAAATAAATAATCGTCGTTTTGAAATGTATGTTTTATGAGTAAATATTAATGCTTACATTGTAACAAGCATACCAATTTATATATATGGGAGCAAAGCAAAGAATTAAATTGATAACAACAAATTGTAAAATGTTTATTATTTTAACTGTTTTGGTTTAAATCTTGTAAAAAAGACATGTTCAATTAATCTTAAATTATTGCAGATGTGATGATGTCTATATATTAGCCGAAACGTAAAATATATTAAAAAATAAATTAAAAAAAAACAGAAAATTTAGATGGTTTTTTTATATTGAAATAAGAAAGGTTAGACATAAAATCTATAAATTATAAATATAAATAAAACATAAAATCCTTTTAAAATATTTCTTCGATATTTACATTTATTATAAAAAAAATATTTTGTCTAAAGTCCAGATCTCTTAACCATATATCTACCCTAATAATATGTTTTATAATAAAAAAATATTTCTAATACTCTTTATGTCTCATCGAAAAACTATAAAAACTGATAATGAAAATAAACAGAGACAATGTGACACCACAATATGGAATTTTTATAACCGAATGTGTCGAAAACGGATAATTTATTCATTTTTTGTAATCGCTTACATTATCTTTCTTGAAATTATAATAAAAACACAGGACAGTTATAATTTTATCACTTTCTTTTAGATAATAATTTATGAATTAAATATTTTTTTCAAGTAGCATATTGGAAGAAACCAAATAATTTTCATTTAAAGATGATAAAGTTAGTTGTGCATGCACATGTTTTTTTTTAAATCACAATCCCTTACATATTGCTGTATTAAAATTAATGCACTTGAACAGATATTTTTTTAATAATCTAATATTTTTACTACCTCAAGTGTAATAGGCATAATATTATATACAATAAGATAAATAAGCACTAAAGATAAGCATATATGCGTAAGAAAACTCTTTTTAAAGTGAGTTGAATTATTATATAACTTGTTAAAAATGCGCTTAAGAATAAAATCTATAAATTTGTTCACAGCTTTTATATTGTAATTGAATGAAATCGCCTGTTTGCAGAACTCTGAATCAGCCAATTTATTGAAGTATTGACTGTTATATGTTTAGATAAAAGTAGTCTCAAATGCTGGAAAAATGACTGAATCCTTATACTGGGTTGTTCTAATTATTATAAAAAAACAAAGAAGAAATTATCTTATCAGATCGACAAATTTTTTTTATAAATACAATTGTATCCTATACAAACAGAATAAAATTTGTATCCTTTATAGTTATAAGTATATTGTCAACACTTATTTAGAAATTTAAAAAATGTTCTATATAAATTGTATAACTTGTTTTGACATCTATATGTCAGCCATACTGATGATGGAACGTAGGTCCCGAAACTCGTGCAGAGAATGCTTCCAACACAATATACAAATAAAATATAAAATATTTTACGCTTTATTAAGCCTTTATTAAGGTGTAGCACAAAATTTGCTACATTCGAATGAATTAAGCTCCGACAATAGCACTGCATAGTACCATTTTAGCGAGTGAAGTTGGCAATGAATGTGACAATTCAAATTTCGCTTTACGAAAATCGGAATACATGGTGGGAATTTCAAAAGATCCGTAAATTGAACTATAGAATCGGCATACATAGTTACCGCCCAGTGTTTTTAGTAATAAGAAAACCAAATTATTGAATAATAAAATGTTACTATTAAATTTGGTTTATCCAGAGTAATGCACTTACACGCAGTTTACATGAAATTAATTTAAGGAAATCATTTTACATTCATATAAAAAAGATAAAAAACCAATAAAATTATTTTTCAAATAAATTTAACAATTAATATTATACTGTTTTATAGTTTAATGTTATGTTGAGTATACATAAGCCCTTTATTGAAGTGTATAATATTTCGAATGATTACTTAACATATAAAATTTTGTGCTGGTAACTGATTCATAAAAACACATAATTTATGCATTTTATTGATAAGAAGCCTCTTATGACATGTTATGAGAACCAAAATATCTAATATGTGCCACTTTATAAGTGTAGTATAGAGTCAAAAACACAGCCACTTTTGCGTTTCGAAATGCTGTTAAAAAATATATAAAACAACTTTAAAGTACGAGTGCTAACCTTACATAAATTTGAAGAAGTAGATTTAGTTTATTGATAAAAATTCTTAAGTAATAATATTAATTAATAGAAATAAATAAATCAAGCCACTTAAAGTTTTGTACAGAATGTGACTACCGTTGTTAGTATATACGCTTAAAACAATAAAGTATTAATATTGCCATTTATGATACACGGGTAAATATAGATAATATTGACATCTGTATTATTATTGCTTATGACATCACAGGTGCTTTAAATGTATGGAATACCATTTTTTTGTATCGTTTATAATATTTATGTATTTATTTTATTAAACCAAAAGATCTCTGTTATGTTAAATAAAAATTAGTAGCTGTGCAAAAGAAACTAGTAAATTTTGGTTTTCGCTATCTATAATATAGTTCATTCTACACTCAGAAAAATAAACCTTAAAATCAATAGTTTTTGTTGCTTAAATTAATACTTTTCAACATTAATTTTATTCAATGGTTTCGCTGTATAATTTTAATGTTGTTGAAGTATTGTTTTTTTTTCAATACAACGCCATCGTCATAATTTTTACAAACAAAAAATAAATAACAGAACGACAACAAAAATACCG
>JANSTW010054111.1:0-12134 GCA_027564275.1 Diadocidia ferruginosa
AATTTTTCTATGAGTCTGACACGAAAAAAGTTGGATTTTTTTCTTTTTTTACAATATTTGTACTAGTAGTTCCGGTATTCGCATGTATGCTCTTTAAAAACTAAAAAAAAAACTATAGTCTCAAGAAAATAGAAATAACAATCAAATCTAATACCGGAAGTCTAAATCAAAAAGGACATTACCATTTTTAACTAAACGTGGCGTTACATTAAATTTACCGGCGATCGATATATTTTCTGTTTGCGGTGAATGTGGTGAATATAAACAACGCTCTTGAAAATTTTCCTTTTCTGCGTTTGACAGCTGATTTTTTGCTTGCGATTTTTTTTATAAATAATCGTAGGAGAAAATCAAATAATGTAATTTTCACTAAATTCTAGTAGCGATAGTTTGTTAATTGTGAAATTATATAATAACAAATATAAATTGCATCAATAAAAATTATGTATTTAGGTGTTTGTATATAGAATCATACGATTGTCAATAAAAATTCTATAAATATCGCAATAGGAGTGTAGTAAGAATGGCCGAATATTTGTAAGTATAAATTTGCATAATCCGCAAATAAAACAATAATTCTACGTATTTTGTTGTTGCACCAACGATTATGAAAAAAGAGTATTTTCTGTTATTTACCTTAAATGTTGCATAGAATATTGTAAATAATCACAAAAATCCATTTCAGATACAGTGAGTTTGATGAATACGACGATAAAGATGATCAATTGCTGCAGCCGCGTAGATATCCTGAGTTTAGAACAAATTTAAATCGCGCCGAAAATCCATCGCCAGAATATCAATACTTTAATTCACATCGAGATTTAACCTTGCCACTGCAAAAGCATAAAAATTTCCAACCACCCTATGAAAGCCCGGAGGAAGGTTAGTTAGAAGTTTAAATCATGGCCTTAAATTTTTAACCTTCCCGCATTTTTCAGAAATTTCGTTACGAAAATATGTTGGCGGAAGCGTTGGAATGGTTAGTTTGGTAACAGAAAATCTCCTAAGTCATCCTTTTGTTGTGCTAAGACGACAATGTCAAGTGCATCATTCGTCTACTAAGTAATAAATCAAAAATTTAGTCGGATTTTCATATAATCTTGTTCATAATTTGTAGGTATCATTTGGTTCCGGTAACATTAGTTCCGGTTATTGTACATTTACATCGACGACAAGGAGTCACGACACTGTGGAAGGGATTGGGAAGTTGTTTACTTGTACGTGGTATGTCATTGGCCATTGAAGATGCCTTTACCAAATTTACGCCATGGCCAAAGTATTGTTTATTTGTTACGAACTATCCAAATTTTAAATTATTTCTATTTTACAGAGAAGTAAATTCAAATACAACATTGAAACAATTTGGTCAGCATTTGCTTCTAAAATGGTAAAATCGCATTTATTTTTACAACGAAAACTATTTTAGACTATTTTTAGCATAAGTTTTGCTGTTGTTCTGCCCTTTTATGCCGCCTCATTAGTGGAAACCGTTCAAAGTGACATTGCGTCTGAAAAGCCAGGGGTTTTTGATGTTTTCTCCGAAGGTGCGAGCCGGCTACTTTCATGGACTGGACCTCAGAAGGGTAGAATGCTACCGATGTGGGTATTGGTTGGTCCAAGCGTAGGATTAGGACTTACAAAATATGTTTTCGGGTAAAAAAGGATTTTAATTTGAAGACTCAATTAAATTAATTTTTTTGCAGATTAACGGTCAAAGGAATATCGTCCAGATTAATGAAACGTCATTATAGAAATGTTCAAGAGCGACAAGGCGCAAAATCACGTGATATTGAATCGGAAAATCAAGAAATAGAGATTTACTCAACACTGATTTCTCTTATGACAACCGAAATTCTATTTTATCCGTTCGAAACAATTTTACATCGCATTCAATTGCAAGGAACTCGTACGATTATCGATAATTTAGATTCAGGTTATTCGGTCGTTCCGATTCTGACAAGTTACGAAGGTGCTGTAGACTGTTGTCGAACAACTGTGGCCAGCGAGGGTGTGTCCGGATTGTATAAAGGATTCGGTGCCATGATCTTACAGTTCGTTGCTCATGTGGCTGTTATTAAAATAACCAAATGGATTGTAATACAAATTACTGAACTCTGCTTGTCAAAACCAACAGAAAATAAGGCGTCTGCCGATGCCCTCTTATTTTCTTCGGCCAAAGAATCGCCCGAACTTACCGAATACATGAATTATTTAAAAACAAGAAATTCAGACGAAGATTCAACAACACTTTCGCGTAGCATTAGTTCGTTAAGCGTTGAATGATAATAGACATTTTAGTTATTTATTTAAATAAATTCAAGCAATTATTGTGATTTCATATTTGGGATTTTTGTTTCCATTTATAGACGTCTTGTAATGGATCCATTATGCTTATATGACCGTATATTGATTATATATAACCTACAGTTTAAAATTGAATTCAATTGACTGACCCACGATTATTTTTCTCGCCTGGTTCCTGATCACTTTAGAATCCAGGGAAATCTATTAGAAAGTTTAGAGAATATATACCAAACGATTGCGATTTCTTTGGCGAAGGCCATTTTTAAATCAAAATCTCTTGATTTTTGCTTTTAGAAGAAATTCTGTTCTGTTTTACAGCACACGTATAATTGCATGCCATCCTGTCTAAAAAAACAGACTTGCAACAGAAAATTGATAAAAAGATAATTTTAATTTGAAAATAAAAAATTGTAAACGCACGAAATATTTATTATATTTAAAAATGTGTGCCCGATATAACTGTATTTTTTAGACAACAACCAAAATAGATGTGAAAAAACATAAAGTTGTGTAAATTGGTTCTAACTCGGGTTCTAATATGCTATAATCTTTAGTCATTTCCGAATCGGAGTGCCTTAGCCATAAAATGTAAATTTGAATAGCTTTCATAAATATTCTGACTTGTTTTAAAGTATTTGTTCATTTGATACTTAACTACATTAAAAGATATAGAAATATGTATTGCTGCAATCAAACCAAAAACACAAATTTTTAGCACCATATTAGAAATTACAAAATTTAATTATATTTTCTAACAAATCTAATACATAGGTAGTTCACGTCTTTTTCACATTAAGGGCATCTGACGGCCAAGTAAGGGGTAACTTTAGTACACGTTTCAGCCCTCATCTTTCGATGAAATGTTCTTATTTTTTTATTAGTATTGATAAATGGAATAGCAAGAGGCTGGAAGAGCTGCTTTTTTGAATTTTGTTGTTGTTATTTTTTAATATTAAAAAAACAAAATGTGAACTTTAGTACATGTTCCAGCTTTTTCCATTTACTGGCTTCTAAATGGTTAGAAACTTCGCTAAAAACACAACTTCCTTTCACTCTTTTCATCTGTTTATTTTAATTTTTTTCGCGCGTAAAAAGTAAAAACGCACTTTAAATTTTATAAACATAAAAAATCTAGTACTTTTTTCATGCTCATCCCAATTGATCGTTTTTTTGAAGTTAAAAAAAATGGCCACAGTTCCACTGAACGTGAACCCGCTTCAAAAAAGTTTTTTTTTTTTTTGATTCGCGTATGTTTGTGGCGGACGCTATTTTTAATTAAAAATTAAATACTTAAATTGAAATCTAATTACAAATTAATTTAAAACTCAACAAACATGTCAAATAAAGCCCATCCACCAGAGTTAAAAAAGTAAGTGCGCAATCCCGGTAAACGATTAAAAATACCATTAGTTTTTAGGTTATGTTTTCTATGAAATAAATATTCCGGCTACTAATTTTGTCCCTTTATTTTATAAATTAATTAACTTAGAGGTTGTTCATTAAATAAATTAAAATATTTTTAATCATAACGAAAACATATCAAATCTGACCCAGTAAACATTTGGCCACTTCAAAAGAAATATTTCATAGATTTGCATAATTCAAAATTTGGGGGGCAATAATAGAAGACCTTGACTAAAATAAATGTTCAATTTTCAGATTCATGGACAAACGAATGATGTTGAAGTTGAATGGTGGACGAACGGTTGCTGGCATTTTACGTGGTTTTGATCCCTTCATGAATGTTGTAATCGACGAGTCCATTGAAGAATGCCGAGATGGAACACGGAATAACATCGGAATGGTCGTAAGTATTGTTTTGAAATATTAACAGTTCTGACATAATTGTCTATTTTCATAATATTTTCAGGTAATCCGAGGCAACAGTATCGTTTTGGTTGAGGCACTGGACCGGGTGTGATAATGTGTTAGTTGTGTAATTATTATTTTGTAAGACTTTTCCAATCTTAATTATTTTCATAAAATAAATTTAAAAAAAAATTAAATTCTTTTATTACTTTACTCCCGACAGATGGACTTATATACTCTCGGCCAAAGCTTTGTAAAAGATCTAGATCTGCAGTTTTAGTGCATATTTCTATTGAGCCTACCGCGGACGCTATTTTTTTTTTTGTTTATTAAAATTACATTGCCTTTGGCATTCTATTCTTAGTGCATACCCAAGGCCTTCTAAATTATCATCATTAATTTAGAAAGCCTTGGCATACCCCATATCCTATCGTAGTCTATTGGTCTTAATGAATTGCTCTGCATGTCTTTACCGTTGTTCTTTAAGTTTTTTCGATTCTATACACTACGCATAAATTAGTATGCCTCTACGCCCACAATTCGTTATTATTATTAACAGCAAAACAAGGTCATATAAGAGTTATAGACATTTAAAAGGCCCTGATCTTTGGATGTCTAAGGACAACTCATTGGACTTCGAAAGTCTTGGAATTCTTAGAAGTTTTAATGAATACATTAAAACTTCTTGTCTTCTACGTTATTATTCGTTAAAATTTACGCTTTTGGAAATCTTAGAACACCTCGATACCTCTTTAGAAGTTTTGGAAGTCTTGTTTAAGTCACTTGGAAGTCTTAAAAGTTTTGAAAGCTTATCTATTTTAATACTTATAGAAATCTTGAAAGCTTGGTAAAAATCTTATAGAAGTTATTATTTAATATTTGAAAGTAGAAGACTTCCAAGATTTATTATTCCATAAAGAGTTCCAAGATTTTCGTAAGACATCCATTACGAAAATCTTGGAAGTCTTATAGAAGAAGTCTTTAAAGTTTATTGAAAGATTTTAATTCTGGCACTTTTTCGTTTCTTTGTGGTATCAAAAAGGCAATTTTTTGCTAATGGAAGTCTAGTGGTTGCTAGACTTGCCACTGTCACCAACCAACCTGGCACTAAATAACCTCCTCGGCTCCTCCAATACAGTTCCGAGGATTTTTTGTAAGAACAACCGTTAGGCATTTAAAAAAAATCAATTTTTCAATAAGTAATAAATTAATAATAAATTTGTATGTAAAGTTTTATTTTTAAATAAAAAAAAAAGTAAATGTGCTGAGAATATATTATTATACGTGCCAAAATGATAGATAATATTAAATTAGTGTATTGTACAATATTTTTTATAGATAGGTATAGGTAAATACTTTCTTTCTTAAAACTTTTTTTATAGGTTGATAGTTAGGATTATTTTATAACAAAACTTAATTAAATTTGATTGTACCTATATATTTATTAGGTATACTTTTTATTATTTGTCGCCTCCTCAAATGATGAAATTTGTACATACAAAATTTCTCACTTTTGCAGTATCGACAGTCTATAGATAAATTAAAACAATCTCCAGCTGTCCTAATTTATACAGAAGTATGGTACATTTTAAAGTTATAATTTCTCTCGCCAATATTATTGATTAATTTTCTAATAACCATTTAAGAAAAAAATCAAAAATATTTGAATTTACTAACTCACTAAGTCAAAAAAAACATTAAGCTCTATCTACCAGTGACGAATATTTAGGGTGTTCGGAATGCGTGCTCAGCACACGTCCTAGGTTTAATTACATATTTTGAAAATTGGCTTACCGACAAAAATAAACCAATTCTAACTAATACTAGATAAACTTAGCTTTAATCTTATATGTTGCATATTTAAAAAAAGAGGACCAGCAATTTATTTGAACGCATTCACACAACCGATGTGAAAATCTTCAATTTTATGTGGATTTGCGTTTAAATAAATGTTTGTTTACATTCCAACTTTGCTTACAGATATATACATGTACTTAAACAATAGAGATCATAATTTTAATTGACCAAAAAAATATCTTCCAACATTCGTCACTGCTATCTATCTACAATGTAAAAAACACATGCATTTTACCATTGTAGACAATAAGCTTAACCTAGCGAGCCTGGATTGTTTTAAATTAATTATTAATTAATTAAAACAACTCAGGCTCGCTGCCTGCATTATTTTTTAACTCTCTAGCTCTCTAGTTGTATGTCAACACTGCGACTTCTAAAACTATAAACTTAATTTACATTAAAAATATCTGAAATAAAATATCAATAATTCTCTGCTCTCAAGGCAATTATAGTGGCATAACTTGTAAGGACAAAACGTGCTCTTCTTTGTTAAATTTAAATTCGTCAATTTTGGATCTTACGATAAAAAATAAACGACCACATAACTAAATATTAACGAAATGAAATCTTTGGGTGGCCCGTTTTTGTCAAAACAGATTACTTCTATGCCAATATAATTTGCCTTGTGCGAGCAAAGAATTATTTATGCTGCTTAGACTTATAAATGATGATTTACTGATGGTATTGGTGGTGGTGGTTTCAGTTGTTGCAGATGCTCGTTCGGATGATTTATAAATATGATATCCTGCAAATGGAAATAAAATCAATTTAAGTTATATAATTGTAAAGAGAGAAACTAAAGCCCTATCTACAATGAGAAAACATGTTATTTAAGAATTTTTAAATAAAATAGGCGGAAAAAACGTATTAAAAAAAATAATAAACAAAATCTAGAAAGGTTTGACTTTTTGGTTGAAATCCTGAGATGTAATGTTTTGTTTCATTCGAGTGTACACATTTCTGTATCTTATATTCTCGATCTCTTTTTTTTTTTGATTTCTTAAACAAGTCAACGTCTAACAGCTATATAGTAAGAATTGTTTATCGACCGAAAAAAAAAATTGGAAATCTAAAGTCTAACAGCTACTTTAAGCTATCTCTTTCTTATTTTTCATGAGGACTTGTAAATTTTAACGTCTAACCGCTACATTATTGATGCGCATCCAACATTAGATTTTGTATGTTTGAACTAGGAACTCTTAAGGTGGCGCTACTGAAAATAACTTTCATTATTTAAAATTGCATTTTGCTTCTATGCAGCGATACATTTGCATTTTGTTCACCAACAATTCCTCGAAAAAAAATCCATAAAACGACAACGCACCGAAAAAATTTTGCTCTGCTTGGGTTAAGTTAAAAATCGTTTTAGAGAATTGTCGGTACACCGTTTGCATGATTTTTCATTGAAGATTAATCTTAAATTACCGATGACTGCGAGTCATGATGATGATGATGCATAATTTCCTCATTGCTAAAAGTACTTGAATTTGGCTCCGTTTTTATCTCAGAATGAAATGAATGCTGCGACGATGAATTGTCTACGTCAATAATTGCTGTCCGATCACTGTTGGCAGCATTGGCAGCCGCAGCAAGAAAGTGCATTTGTTGTTGGTGCATTTTTTGGAGCTGCTGTATTTGATTCAATGGATTTAGATCATCATTTTGTTGATCTTCAATTATTGTTTCCGGTGCTGGAGGCGGCAAAAATTTCTCCACTCGTCTTATATGCGATTGCATGTCAATGCCATGAATGTTTCGTTTATGCTGAGTCAAATGATAGCCCTGAATGAATCCATCGCCACAAATATCACACTTATAACGTTCACCGGTGTGTCGTCGGATGTGTGCTTTCAGGTCGTTGCCTTGAGCAAAACTCTTAACGCAATGTGGGCATTGGTAGGGACGTTCACCGGTATGCACTCTAGTGTGTACCACCAAATTGTAGGCTCGTTGAAATCCTTTGCCACATATTGTACATAAGTGAGTTTTTTCGCCGGTGTGATAGCGTTCGTGAACGTTAAGATCGGTGGCTCTTGGAAAACCTTTACCACAAAATTTACATTTGTACGGTTTCTCTCCCTTATGTCGACGCATGTGAATGACCAAATAGTCGTTACGTACAAATCGTAGACCACATTCTGAACAGAGGAATGGACGTTCATGTACATGTTTTTTCAGGTGCTCATTCAATTCTGACTTGGAGCCAACCTTCTCCTCACACACCTTACACTCAAACGATCGATCCGAATGTGTTCGCATGTGAATTTGTAAATATTTCGGGGTGGTAAACGCTTTATTGCAAAGGTTACAAATTTCTGTCTTTTCAGCTGGCGGTTTACCGCTGTGCCGGTTGTCCATATGCTTGCGCAAATGCTCGGCGCGAGTAAATCCTTTTTTGCATAATTCACAATAGTGTGGCTTAACTTCGTCATGATTGAATTTATGATTTTTTAAATGATCGAGTCGGCTAAATGACTTGTCACATTTGTCACAGCTGTACGGTTTAACTTCCGAATGTGTCAGCATGTGGCGTACCATGTGTGCATATCGCGTAAATACTTTGTTACAAATTTCACATTTATTGTCCACGCCGTCTTTGCTATTTCTTCGTTTTCGCATACGTTTTGGCTTGGGTTCCGCAATAGGTGCATCCGGTATAGGTGTTGCTTCACTACCAGCATTTTCCCCATCAACAATAATTTCCGATTTACAAACCACTGGCAACTTATTGACAGTTTTTCTCTTTCGTTTCTTCGAAGTAACTTTGGGTTTTTTACTCTTGATTGGTTTACGTTTCTTTTTCAACGATGATGTTGGCTTAAAGTCTTCATCTTCTTCATCATCATCAGACGAGCTGATTACGTTATCATCGGCCGTTTTATAGGTTTTTTTCTTAAGCAACGGTTTTTTCTCCTCAACATAATCCTCGTCATCATCATCGTCGTTACCGCCAACGTCATAAAGACTTTCGTGGTCCGATACTTTCTCCGATTTAACACGTTCGATGTTTAATGAATCGCCGGCGCTACCAGCATCCACATCCACATCATCGGCACACTCTGCTTTAGGGATATTGTCTTTGTCCTCGTTGGTTTTAAAGTTGTCGGCAAAACTAAAACGAAAAAATTTTTAATTTAAAATTATTTTTTCTAAACTTCACAAATCCATACCACATGAAATTATTTGGTATACATCCATCGTGTCCGTTAAACTCTTCCTCGTTCTTAAACAATTGATGGCAAACATTGCACTTTATACATTCATCGTCTTGTTGTTCGTGCTTGAGCGACTTAATGGACCTTGTTGCTATGGTGCTCACGTTCTCTTTGTCATCGCATTGATCGTCAGAATCACTGTCATTTGAAACGACGACTGCATCATTATCGCTCTTGATATTATGCTGTTTTTCCATATGGTTACGCAAATGATGAGTTCTTGTAAATTGCCTGTTACACACGTGACATACAATCTCGTCGAGCGCTCGAGAAATAATAAAATCAGGGTGCGTAACGCTAATGTGACGTCGTAGATGATTTAAACGTGTATAGATTTTACGACACAAACGACATTTGAACTCTTTGTGCGTTGGCCGATGTACCTTAAAAAGAATTGTGTTTTAAAATTAAAATTATTGTTTGGGAGAAGTTGGTCATTTAACATTTTAGGATTCACGAGCGGCATAATCACTTTTGAAAGTTATATGGCAACGTTAGAAATAATATGTAAAATGGAAGCCTTCGAGCGCATATATGTCTCGAAAACCTTAGAAAAGACTTGGAACCTTGGCAGACTTAATATTGAAAATTTTATTGAAGTCATGGTGCTTGAAGGAAGTTATTTGAAAATGATAGTCTTTGGGACAAAACTTTTTCCGTTTTGTTACCTAATCGTTATTGTTGCCTTGTTTAAAAAAGATCTTGAATGATTATTCCTGAATAACTAATTTGATTAGACCTCTTGATTAAATAAATAAACTCTTTAGATTAAAGCTAATGGATTTAAAATGTTAAAACTACTTTTGTTTAGTTGATCCAAAAATCTAAAAAACTAGTTCATACAAATTATTTTAAAGAAATGTGTGTTAATAAGTTTGGGCAAAACCCCGAATGTAAAACCGGCTTAAATCGACCGGCGGCTCTAAAGGTTTGCGATAATAATAAACGATATTAGAAATATACCTTCATTTAAGGGTATTTTAATTAAATAAAGGATAAAGTATTGTGCATTATACCTTCAAAGCATCTTCATTGAGGAACTTCTGTTCGCACATTTCACACGGATAAAAACAAATTTCGTCTGTCTGTATGCATTTTTCATTCGGTGCCAAGTCCTCGTCGGTAAAACTTATTTTCGGAAAGGTCATCACTGTAGGTTTACATCTGGCATCTTCTCGCCTAAAGTGTTCGTCAAATTTGTCGGCAAAATTATCGTTAAAATAATCATCGTCATCATCGTCTGCAATCAATGGAAATAAATCCAACTTGTTATTTGATCCGATAATTTCAGTAGCCACTTTCGAGGCATCGGTTACATTGTTTGAGCTTTCCAGATTCTGTGGAGAAGCTGTATGTTTCGGCTCAATATGTATGCCCAACACTTTCTTAAGAGTTTCATATGAGGATTCACACTGTTGTTTAAATTGGAATGACATTTTTATGCGGTCAGCACATTGTAGGCAAATTTGACTTGGCAATCCATCCAGTTCGGATACCTAGCCATCAGAAAAGGATTTGTTAAAAACATAAAACAAGAGAAAACCCCGTATTTTTCTTACCGTGGTGACTGTACAAGCTGCTATCATACTTGACAATGACAACGAAGACTGCGGCTGCTGCTGCTGCATAAAGTCTTCACAGAATATTGATTTCATTTCTAGATTTTCTTGCAGACATGTTCGACACACCGTTTTCACATCCATTTTTAACATAAACACAATAAACACGAACGATCCAATAAATTAACTCATTATTTTGTTTGTTCTGAAAACTTTTCTGTATTATTTTTTTTCAGTACGTCCTCTTTGCGAGATAGAGATTAAAGACGCTTCCAATTTTCCAGGCACATACAAAAACAAATTTTGACAGTTCGCGCGCGAAGTGTGCGTGCGCCATCTATCGGCAAAAAACTATGGCAGTAGTTCACAAACGATTTATTTTACGGACCTGTAATTTGGGTACTGTTTTTCGAATTCACTGCAATTAATATTTCAATACATTTTCAATCTAAAAAATTAGTACTAGGTAATAGGTATGCAGTTTTATCAATATGATATCATATTATATTTAATGTAAGTCTTATCTACAATGCAAAAATCGGTCCGAGAGCCGCCAGCATAACTTGGATGCTGCTTTTACTATTTTTTAACATTTGAAAACTGAGACAAACTATCATTTTCTAATGTTCACATGTTTGAACAAAAAGCCTTTTCACCCGTTTTGTGCTATATTTAGCTCATGGATTTTTTTTTAAATATAAAAATAACTAAATAATAAAATTAAATAAAAAATTCAATAAAATAAAAAAAAATTATGAAAAGCAAGTTTTTGATAAAAATTAATATTAACCCTTATGTGCATTATATTCTGTACAACCATATATATGTATGTGGTCAATGGTAATAGTTTTGTATATTATACAAAAGTTAATCTTAACTATAATAATATTTTCTTTGTGTATTATGTTCTGTTTACCTCTAGCTATATATAATTTTAAATTAAGTTATATTTCTCCTAATTGTTAATTGTACCTAATATACTTATATATATACATATAACAATCCGTTAAAATAGCAAACCCTATTTTGCATTAAATTCATATAAAATATATTTAAATTTATATATCTCTTATTTATATACGTTTAAATACATACCTATATATATGTTCCTATTTATAAACTTAAGAACGAATCCATTCATAAAGTGAATTTACACTATGCGAATAAGTGATGTGTCTGATATAAAGTGTATTTTTCCTTGTTTTCTGAAAATCAGAGAAGTCGACGATAATTATAGACTTCGTTCCACATTGAGAATATAAAAAATTTTTGCTAATGATTTAACGACTGTTTATGAATACAATTTTTAATTGAAAACTTGAATAATCGGACTTGCGGTCGTTGGGGAAAGGGATCTATTATTTCAATAAAAATGTACTAAGTATACTAC
>JANSTW010054122.1:0-22445 GCA_027564275.1 Diadocidia ferruginosa
AGCAGTTTTGTCTTTCCATAGTTAATTTTTAAGCCAACTTGTCCAGCGTACTTTACAAGTTGACGTAACTTCGTCTCTATATCTGTCCTTGAGTGTGACAAGAGACAGATAAAAGTATAGGGGGTGGCGAAAATAATTAATGTTGATAAAATATAATCACAAAATAACACGTGGCACTCATGTCCAACTCTTATTTTATTAAAAATTCCGTTAAAAAAATTCGAATGTCTATAATAAATTTGGATTTAAATAAAATTTATTTTTAAAATAAGCTCTTAGTTATATACAAGGTTTGACGTCGTAATTTTAACAATGAGTGCAGCTTTTGTAGTTGACTGAAAATTAAAGCCTCTAGTAATTGATTTAACTGCGTTTTTGTTTGGTTCAATCTCTATATTTCTCTCTGTGTAGAACCTGAGTAGATATAATTGACGGTTTTTGTGTCATTCACTGAAATACATAAGTCGAAACATTTTTTTCAATATGGCGGCCAAAAAAACGCATTTTGCACACATAGATTTTTCCAGACTTTTAGTATGTTAAAAAGATACTTCCAACAAACCAAAAAAATCAGACTTTGTCTCTATGGGAAATAGTTCCACCTTTCATCATTTTTTTTTGTAGATCTCCTCTACTAATATGTACGAAAAAATATATAAAGTCAATGTTGCACTGAAAAAAATATATTTTAGTAGATTTAATTTTTTCAGTTATTGAATCAATTACGGTAAAATATTGAGCTATAATTGTTTGATTGTAATTTTCCAAAGTTGATTCAATAAAACCGAAAAGTTAAAGCGGGTGCCCCGGGTTCAATTCCCACGCTAACGTTTGCGATTTTTATTTTTAACATTTATTTTTTATTTTAATTGTTTTTTATTGACATAGAAATGAGAAATAAAATTCAAATGAAACATAAAAATCATATCGATAATTCAATTACTCTCTACAAACCATCAGAAATCAATATTTTCAAAAAATAAAATCAATATTTTAAGATAATTGAATCAGTTTTTTTATATTGGAGCCAAGCCAATCCTGAAAATAATTGAATATACCAATATTTTGTTGAATATACTAAGGGATTTTTTTCAGTGTGTTGTCCCTAAAAAAATTGTTTTAATTAAATGTAACAAAATCCTTTTTTTAAATAATGAAACTGAAAAATACACAGCAATTTTAGGATGATTTTTATTTTCGCTTTTCGTATATAGTGTATACTGTGTAATATCAGAGAATTCAAGTTGTTTTTACACTATTTTAATTAAAACAAGACCGATGATTGTTTGTATGCTTGTTTGCCTGTATCAAATCTTGTAATCAATTTGTCACCCTGTGTGGCCGATTTCCTCCAATTTTTGAACACTTATCAGAACTATTTTTTCTACTCCAAGACTCTGGGTCAATTAGTTTCGTTAAAAACGTCAAAAATGTTAATATATGAAAAGACATAAGCGACGAACCTTGGTTTTATTGTCTCTTTATCATGTTAGGCTATATATCCTAATGAAATTAATGAAATATTAAAATTAATTAAAAAATAGTGGGCGCTGGCAGCTGATAAGAAAATTTGATAACGAGAGCCGTCTTTTTTGTTCTGAACCACATATGTGGAAGATTTATTTTTAGTACAGTAAAACTTATTTTTCACTTTTTAATGCATTTAAAAAAGAGTGTTATATAAAACGTTTTTTTGTGTGTTTTTTATTTTTTACATTTTTCCTGCAGTTTTACTTCTTCATCAGTATACATTATGTATACGAAATGATATTGTTGAAACTTTTTATGATACGGGACATAGGATATTTGTGTACTTTTACTTTAACCAAAGTCGATAAAACATTTCAAAGAATAAACTAAAATCGCCATCTGAAGCCATTACTGAGTATCATTTTATATAAAAAGTAATAACAAAATTAAAACTAATTATAAACTTAAAATATGTCAGTACATTCAATATACAAGTGTATAATATATACTCTGAAAAACTTTACAAAAAAAAGATAAAAATTTGATATCTCTGTGAAAAAGAAAATTTAGTTATATTTATGTACACATCATAGATAATATAATTTCTTTTTCTTTCTTACCGGAAACCAACATAAGTCATTAAAACAACAGAAAATTTGTACAAAAAAAAATTATAGTCATTTTGAAATGCTAATAAATTTTTCATCTTTCAAAGTTCATTTACATTTGATAGCATAATTTACTTATAACATGACACACATATATAGCAGGTCTATTAACTTTAACTAATTTATCATTTTGTTTTCCCGTGTTTTTTTTTTCTTTTTTAAATTGAGCATCCATAAAATCATTTTATTGTATACAAGTGAAAAGCACGTCAAAGATAGGGGGCTACAAAAAGTCTTTTACAAATTAATATTATTTTATGTAATCGAATGTTTGATGAGATTTATTATTACATTAACTTCATCTTTTAACTTTATTAGCATCATACAATTATTGTATTTAGTTTGGGTGCAGTTTAGTAAAAAGAACGATTTTTCACAATATTTCTCAATTCACCCTCTTTTATAATTTCCTTAAAAAAGACCGTTTTACAAATATTTTGAAAAATAGGCATGAAACTGTGCTTTTTACTCTAAAAGTCTAAACACAGCTTCCCGCCTCTATATTTTAACCATAGGTTGCATACGACGGGTCCAATAGACGCCTGAGCGTATGTATAGAGCTATATAAATAAGATTAAATAATCATATTCTATATACACATACAACTGTAGTTATATCAACGATTGCCTCCCCACGACTACGTATAGATTTGTGTAGGTATGCTTTCCACGGTTAAATACTAAAAAATAGGGCATACACTGAATATCCACAGCTACAGCTCACTACGCGGTAGCGTTTGCAGTATGTGTACGGTAAGTCGGTACGTGTCAGGCTTTGCCGTTTTATTAATGTATAGACATGTTACGCTTATTTTACTTATAAAACATGATAGAATATTTTATATGTATATATGACGAAAAACAAGCATAAAACCATAAGCTATATATAACAAAAAAATTCCATTTTTATCTTTTTGTGATATTATTTCGAACAAATTCAGAAAAAAAGAAAAACAAATAGAAAAATGAAAATTTAATGGTTGTTTGCACTTTACACACACAAAAAAAATGTGTAAATAAAAATAAAATCAAGACACACTTTACACGTCAATTAAATATGTTGTAGAGAGGAAAATAAACCTAAATCGGTTTAATGGGTCATAAAGTCATATTACTATAAACGTGCAAAAGGCTCAGAGGGTTAATCAATCGTATGGTGATCCATACATTTAAATTATTATTAGCTTACCATGACATGATCTACCATCGTGCGAGTCTAATTGAAATCCATTAAAACAAGAACAAAAGATACGATTTTCGGCATGATTTACGTGACATTCATGATCACAACCATTTCTGTCTTCGCCGCATTTAACACGTGGTTCTTCGGTAGTAGTGGTCGTAGTTGACTGCGTTGTCGTACTAGTTGAGGTAGTGCTTGGTGTAGATGTTGAAGTAACTTCATGGACAGTATTTCTATCAATATTATTGTCCTCATTATTGTCATCTACATTTTCGTCTTCGGCACCTTCTTCTTCTTCCTCCTCTTCTTCTTCGTCGTCTTCGCCGCCTTCATCATAATCTGTAATAAAAAAATAAAAAAATATAATATTTATCGAATTTTCAAGAAAAAAAACTATGTCATGGATTTTCCAGAAAAATGATAAATGAACTGAAATTTAATTAAATGGAGAAAGATGAGCTGGATTATTAATATCAAATTTTGTATCAATTTGATTTTATCAATTCTTTTAATTTAGTATAGCTATCACTAATTGTTTTCTTTATTTTGAACATTTTTTTAATTAAGGTAATTAATTTTATTTTAAATTAATAAATTTAATTATTTAATTTAATTATAAATGTTGATCAACACGTTTTAATTATTCGATATAATTTTCTATTCCCATAATGATCATAAATCATTATCAATAATCATCTAATGGTGTTACCAAAACTTGTATGGTCGTTAATGAAACCCATGGTATCAGATATAAATAAAGGGTAAAATGGTCCCAAAGCTCTCACGCTTTGAACTTTAATGTAAAGGAAACTATGATAATGATGGACAATGTACATTGTATACGAGTCGTATGTGTCTTTTTCTTTAGATATACACTCCCTTTTCAACTCAGGTTCTCCTTCGACCTTTACAGATCTTTATTTTTTATTTCTGGATAGAATAACTAACTATAGTCTACTGAGGCTCGATTAAAAAACTCGATATTATCGGTATCGAGTCGAGATTAGAATTCCGATACGTTCGAATGTAGCTATTATGACTTCTCGATCGAATCGAGTAGTATTTTTTACATACATTTTCATTGTTATACTCAATCAACACTTACATTAGAATCGAGAAGTCATAATAGCTACATACGAACATATTAACATTTTAATCTCGACTCGATCCGATAATATCGAGTTTTATAATCGGGCCTCAGATTTGGTGCCCAATAATTTCCAAAATCTGTGCATCCTATAAAATTGTTTTACATAATTATTTAAAAAAATTTCTGCTACTGAGCTCTAATACTAATGAATATAATTAAATATATTTATTAGATAAGTTATATATATCTCGTGCCCTTTGGTGATAACTCTTTAATCATTTTACCGCTTATTTGGTAGTAACCAGGAGCTTTATTGTGGTTTATCTGTTTATTGATTATACTGTTTGTATACCTCGTAAGTGGTGATCTTTTTAATAGAAACATTCATTGTAATTAAAGAGTCTAGAAAATGTATTATTTCATCGTTTTCCTAATTGTTGCGGCAATTTCACAGGAGTATGGCAAGAAAGTGGATTTCAGATATGGTGAGCAAACGTCAAAGTTTTATCTTTATCGGTTCCGGCCCATTCACCATTTTCTAATTGGCGGTATATATGGGTTTGTGCTTGCTTTATTTTTTTTAGTAGTTTTCCAAAATGAGTAGTCTGAGGTTTTAGTAGGAGCATCAGTTGTGCAACATATTTACTAACTGCTTGATTTTTTATTTTGTTTAGCAATATTTATATTTCTTTCACTGCTCTATTTAATTTTGTCTTTGTTGCTGCCGGTGACCTATAGTAATTTTTTTCTTAGTTTCCCTTTTTCCCAATTTTAGATTTTATTTCAATCGGGCAGATTACTTCTTGGTATTGAATTTTTGTTATTAGACCTTTTATTTATTATTTTATGTTGAAATTTGATATGGCAATTGAAATATTTGCTTTATTTTTTAGTGAAATATTTAGCGTTATATTTTTATCAACAAAAGTCCTGAAAAGTTCCCAATTTGATTTACTGCGGTGTGTAATCGTTTTTTCACTGTTTTGTTAATTATTATGTGGTTGATGCTGATATAATTACTGGCGATTGGCGAATGATCAGATGACAAGTCTAAACACGATTCAGCATTTGGTTCTCAGAAAAGCCCTTAGTAACACAAAAGTCAATAAGCTCTGGAATTTGACTTCGGTCTGTTGGCCAGTATATATGTAAGATTTTCCAGTCTGTATCCACGTTTATTTCTTACATGGCCATATTAGCAGCTGTCTACCTTATACGTGATAATTCCAAATCCTCAGTATATGTGTATGTTTTGCTCTTATAATCTTTACGAGCTATGAATATGTTGCCAAGTGTCTTGTATATTATTTTATGGACTAAGCTGATATTGTTAAAGAGGTCCATTCCAATCTATTATATCACAACGCTATTAGCTTGGATATGTTCTCTAATTTTTTTTTAAAGCCGGTCCAACCCCCACACATTATTTTAGTAACAAATGGATGGATTTCACACAATAGGAAGTCCTCTGCAATCGATATTTAATAAAAACTTGTGAATAAAAAGTGATAACCCAGTTGTGTAAAATTCCTGCTAAGACCGAATCTCGAACTCATCTGTATAGACTAGGTTACACATATTTGGGCTCTTTATATTTTATATAATATATTCCAAAAGGCATGAGAAAAGTATTCAGCAACATAATAAATAAAACAATAATTCACAGATAACATTCATGATAAAAAGGTGGGTTTTTATATTTTTATAGATAGCATTTATATAATATGTGTTATATATGTGCAATGATTTTCGTTACCTACTGTTTTTTTACGTGTATTTTATATGGCATAAGTTAATTCAAAACCATGAAAAATATAAATATTTATATCGAAAAATAGCCCCCGGGAATCAATTAATTTTATTGTGTCGATTGAAAGGGCGGAATAATTTTGTAAGTTATTTTATTTATTTAAAAGAATTTAAAAGTTTTATACATATATAATATAATAGATGACAAAGCAATATAAAAAAAAATTAAACGCCCTTAAATGTTTCAATGGTGTACCTATACATATAATAGTGCAGTTTTATATTGTCAAAATTATGCCTGGAAAACTTGAAATTATTTATAAGCGAGGATTTAATTGAAGATTATTGTTTATATGGCACGTTTTATAACTGCAGAGCTACTTATTTGGGTGGTCTTCTGGTTGAACTTTTCAAATATTGAAATTTATGATTATTACTATTAAAGAACAACATAAAATTAACCATATTATACCTATACATTGGACACATATATAGAAAATATAGTGTAATTTTTAATAATAAGTAGGTAGTCAACATCTTTTCTCTATATGCTTTCGATATAAAAGTATTAAACTTTGTTATAATTATTGATTAATCTTATCGCATTATTTGATTCACATTTATTATTATTATTTTGCGCCATTTTTATATATATATACGATTGTTTTTTTAGTTTGGCGATGGCAACATTTATATAAATTATATAAAATAGGACGTTTTATATGGGATCTCTAAAAAATAATATATTTTTACAGAATGCCTTTGGCGACAAAAATATATAATTTTTAATGTTTGATATATGGGTATAAATTTCACTTTTTTTTCATTTATTTGTGTAAATTTTCCAAATGCTCATTGTTGCTGTTTTATATAATACAAAAATATTTGTTTCTTCAAATTAATAATACATGATTAGAGATTAAAATTTGACAGCTTATATTTATTATTATTATGTCCTTTCTTCAAAACGAAAAAGTTGAGTGACCATTTTACGATTCCTTTTTTCTATCTGATACCATGGGATTCTTTATTGCAAATACATCAATGGTCAAGTGTTGCCAGCGTGTACTATAATCTTATACGAGGCAGCATATGGCGACCATTTTTTCAATCTGATTTATTGATGAATTATTACTATTCGGCATATTATAGATAAAGGCTGATTTTTGCTACTTTATAGAAAAAAAGGCAATTGTCTTGTTCCACGTGACCATTCGTTAACTTTATGTGAAAGTTTTTATACAATTAAAATGTTCTAAAATTATTGTTAAATTAATTGTGAGTTGTTTAATTTTATTTAATTTTAAATAATTTATAAAAAATAAAAATTACTTTTTTCCTATTCAAATCAAACTATATTTTATGCTTGCACATAAAAGTTAAATATATATTCAGATTATTTACACCGCATCAAACAAAAAAATTACCTTTTTACGGTCAATTTACATACAGAAAACACATAATAAATTTATATGAGTTTACACTTTCGATATTATTATTAAAATTAATTTAAAACTCAACAACTTTTCTATATATTATATACATTGACTATATATAAAGGTCTTGGTAAACATATTAAAAATATAATTTATATTAAGAAAAAAATGTCGCATTCAAAAATACCTTAAATAACATAACATAATTTATATTATAATACACAAGGCGCGTATGTAAAGCCAACTACCTTGTATATACTTTGGGAGGGAATAAACGCATAAAACGCCATATAATATATATATTTATATAATATTATCATCAAATTAAATTAACCAATAATTTCGTAATATTTCGCATAAATTAAAAAGATTTAAAGAAATTATACAAAGATTAGCAGAATTACTAGAATTTCTATTAAATTTTATAATAATTTTATTAAAAACGTAACTCGAACTGTTGTTTGAAAACATTTTCAATCTTCCAAAGGAAGTACATATTTTTCCATAATAATTGCATTATATTCTCGACATTCTCGTTGTCTTTACACGGAAGCCAGGCAGCATATAGTAAACATTTTACCCATTTTTCTATCTTAATTTTCGACCATATATTTGTAGATGTTTTATGGTCTTGGAAATGTCACATTATTATAGACAATTCTATATATCGACGGCTCCAAAGCATTATGGTCTATCTACACTTTTGAAAATTTTTCAGGAACCATAAAAAGAATTTTTTTTAAAGCCACTACAACACTGTAGATAGACGTTTATGCGCGACAAAAAACGTATTTTTCTAAAGTTGTAAAATGTCACAAAAAATCAAACTAGAATAACTACTCGATTATATAAAAACATAGATTTGACAAACAAGTTTTGTTAGACCATAATGCTTTGGAGCCGTCGATATAGCTAAATTTATCAATAATTTTTCTGTGCATACTCTGCCCAGAGTTGCATACTATATATAGTTTTATGAGTGAGATAATATATAAATATTCAGCATAAAATTAGAATAAATTTATCGGTTAATTTGTTGTTTTATTTTTATAATAATTTACCTAAAGAGGAGACTTTTAACAGATATTAAATAATAATTTATTGAGAAAAAATTAAACACATTATAGAAGCTATTATTTAAACTTATATTTATATTGTAATATATCTGATGTATATATAAGAAATGCTCTGCCACTCAATAACACCTGGCTAAATAATGTTTGCGTAATAAAATATGCACTTTTTGTACGTATTTTTTGGATAAATTAAGAGTTTTCATAAATATATACTTATATGCGTTTTCCACGAAAATTTACATAAAAAGTTCTTGGTTTTTACATATTTAAAGAACAGGAATTCGGTCTAATATTCAAAGCAGGTATTACCTATATCGTGTCCGTACAAAGTAAAATTGTTCCTGGTCCTAATTTTTTTTCATGAAAATTTTAGAAATCATGGAATTCAATACAATCGATAAAGGCTTAACAAATAGTGCAGAGAATGCTTTAGAAACCAATTTAATTAGTTGATTCTTTTCATCTAAATAGGTTCATGGAAGTTAATAAAATATATAATATTAATATAACATATAAAGCATATAATGAACACATTATAATATTGTTGTTGTATGTTTTTATGTTTGTGCTTTATAGACGCCTAAACTGTCATTCTGATTTTGCTTAAATATTTAGGTACTAATTTTTTATACAAGGAGAGTAATCATGTGTGTTTTGTTCCGATCACATCACGCTATCGCCTATCGGGTATATCCAGTACAAAAAATAGAAATTTGGAGAACATTTCTTATATTGCTAAAATTTTTGTTTTGAATTGTTTTGTCTGTTTTGATTATTTCATAAAAAATATCATTTTGAAGGTACAGCTTATCTTAAGGTAGTTTTATTCAACGAAATTTATTCAAGAATTGATTTATGAAGAAAAATTTGATCATTGGATCCGTTTAAGTGGAATTACGAATGAATAAATATCATAAAATTTGAAAGAGTTATTACTTCTAGAGAGTTTGAAGTTAGAATCATTTCCTTAAAATAAAAATTATGATAACGAGCATCATTATTGGATATTCGAATATTATTTATTATTAATATTTATTTGATCTATTGCGTGCGTGTTTTGAAATTGGATTTGCCAAGTAGTCGTTTGAATGGAAAAGTCAATTTACGACGCGAGAATACTGAACCATTTCAAACTTTTTAGAACCACTTCGATTTAAAACCAGTATTTCATGCCTGGGCGTAGCAGCGCACGCCTGATGGTACCCGCTAGTATATTATATATATGCAAAACACGAAAATTGTATTTATATAAATACGGTAGCTAGCACTTAAGCTATCCACATTTATATAAATAAGAAATACCTATATAATAAGAATCTGCGTTTATAGATTAGATACACAAAATAATTATCCTAAGACATGACATTACAATATAAATTGCATATACCTACATATTGCTTCCAGGGCTACCGCATATTTAAAATATTGTTTAGCGTATATATATCGCGTTGCAATAATCGTGAATGATAAAAAAAAAATCTTGTGTATAAATAATATTTATAAATTATTATAAAATAAAATTATAACAAATTTTTTGCTTCTTTTTTACAAGAAATTAAATAATTTTATAATTTAACAACTATTTATATATATTTTATTCGTGATTAATTTTGTTTAAAATAAAGTTTAGAAAATTTTATATGCGCGCATATCTTTTAACATCTCGCAGTGTAATTTTATAAAATATTATCACGCTATGCGGAATTTTCAAACTAGTATTACATTTACGAATTCTAATACAATAAATAAAATATGTTATAATTTCAGTAGCGAAGCATTAAATTTTTTTTTTAAATTACTTTAGACTTTACCACGTAACTTTATTTTAATAACAGATTGTATAAACTCTTTGTTTCATTTTCTCATTCTTTTTTGTTTTTTGACTATCTTAGAATCCCAGGAATTCGTTAGGGAATTGTTAGGGGATGTAAAAAGACTGCGATTGCTATAGAAATCATTTTAATTCGTCCATTTTTTCCATCAAAATCTGTTGATTTTATATTTTGAAAAAAATCCCCATGTATATAGTCCACAATTTTTTTTGGTCTGTTTTCTGACTATTTTAGAATCCCAGGAATTCGTTAGGGAATTGTTAGGGGATGTAAAAAGACTGCGATTGCTATAGAAATCGGTTTAATTCGTCCATTTTTTCCATCAAAATCTGTTGATTTTATATTTTGAAAAAATCCCATGTATAGTCCACATTTTTTTCTGGTCTGTTTTCTGACTATTTTAGAATCCAAGGAATTCGTTAGGGAATCGTTAGGGGATGTAAAAAGACTGCGATTGCTATAGAAATCAGTTTAATGTGTCCATTTTTTTCATCAAAATCTGTTTATTTTAGATTTTGAAAAAAATCCCACATTATTTTTTGTCTCTTTTCTGAATATTTTAGAATCCCAGGAATTCGTTAGGGGATGTAAAAAGACTGCGATTGCTAATTATAGAAATCAGTTTAATATGTTCATTGTTTCCATCAAAATCTGTTGATATTTTATATAATATGATTGACTATCTATGAATATTATTCGACAATTCGCTATTGAAATTATAAGAAATTCCATAATAGCAAATAATAATTATATAATTATTTAAAAATCGTGATCCAATTTCATCTCCATCTTATCCTTTACTCCCAGACGCGGGAGGATAGGGCATCCACATATGTCATTCATCGTACTCTATTTCTTGTTAATTTCTTGAGGTATATCAGCTCTGACTTTCAGCAACTATGTTTGACGCTACGAAGCCTTGAGTGCTAGTAAACTTATTTAGATAATACTAAAAAAAATATTAAACACAACCAACAAAAACTGAACTTTTTATATAATTATATAATTTCGCCTATAAATTAAAATATCAAAATAATTTCATAAATAGTGAAATATAATTATATTATTTATTTTTAAAGATTTTAAATAAGTTTTCAAGAAAATCAAAAATACTTTGCCTGCACATAAGTTAAGAAGTCTATACGAATTAAATTTATCAGCACGCCTTATCTAAAATAATATCCTTTTTTTCATACAAACCTAAATAATGCGTACGTTATATACTAAATTTATTGTTATCTCGTTTGAATAATATTTTCGGCGCATATCTTCGTTCAAGAATCCATCCATTCATAATTCTACATAAATAAAAAATATTATTTTTAAGCGATGAAAAGATTAAAAAAAAGTAAGGTAAAAATTATTTTAAGGTTATATTTAGAGAATTTATTTATTTATGCGAAATTTGTCTCAATAAATAAAATAAATAAATTTTGACAATATTTGATAATATTGTTTTTTTGAAAATATATACATAAATGAGAATTTGTATATGTTTTAGAAGTCTATATGTTTTAATTACCTGATTTAGTTCGAATTTGATGTAGAACTCAAATTCTAAGAACATCTTCGAATAAAATTACATAGTTATACAAAAAATAGTTTCAATAATAAATATAATTGTAAAAATTCACCTTTTTACAAGACAAATGTTATTTGTGTTAACTGATAAAGAATTTAGTTTTTTGTTGATAATTTTCTTAAATTATATAAAATATTTACATAATTGTTAAAAAACAGAAAACACATTTTGTGGTAAACAACCTTGTCATCATTTACATATTATATAATACATTATGAAAGATACACAATAATTACCTATTAACTATATATGCATCATATGGTTATGTTAATATAGCGTACTAATTATTAAAAAGAAATAAATGCCATTTTGTGCAACACTTCATTATATTTTTTGTAAGTCTGTGATACATTTTTTTCTGCATTATGTATTCGATGTTATATTACGTATAATTAAATTTATTTAAATTGTAATTAACTTATATATGTATATATATATTTATGAAGAATAAAAGCATTGCACGCCAGCTTGCACTCGTTTATAGTTAAAAAAATGCTTTGCAATTTATATAAAATATGTTGCAACAACAATATACTATTAAAAATTTGCATAATAAAAAAGATATTTTTAAAAAAAGAAAAAAATCTTTTATTATAAAAATTTGTCTCATTAAAATACTAAATTTAAAAAAAAATCCGCCCATAGGAAAATGTTCAATATACTTATATTATTAAAAATTGCAAGAATTCTTAAAATGGTATCGGTATACATACAATAATTTCTACAATTATCATTGTATACCGTTAAGACTCCTAGATGAACAAAAAATCATTCTATGAGTATCCGATTTTTCGCACCCCTCTATGCCAACTTAGAGAACATTTTTCGACTTTTTCTCACCATCGAAGATAATTACGGTACGATGCCAAGCTATGAGTTTTTAAAAAGGTGATAAAATTACCTGTAAAATAAAAAAAGAGAATTTAAACATAAAATCTATCAACTTTTACTTATTTATTTTACTAACGTGTTAAATACTTATCATTTCTCAACTTACATATATGCAATTTTGTTTATCTGAATCGTTTCTCTTTAAGAATTAAATAAAACTTCGCATCATATTGTCATAACATTATCAAAAATTTAATGTGACATAGTATGATTATGTATTAGCATGAGATTTACCAAGAAGCTTATAAGAATTTGTTAAAAATGATTAATAACGTCCGTCGTTACACCAAACATATATCGTAACTCCATTTTAGATCAATTTAATAAAAAGTTACGTTTTTTTTTTTTTTTTTTTATAATTGTTAAAGGACTTGTAGTCCTACTGACACATATGATATATATTACAAATTACAATAAGAATAGAATATATGTGAGAAAAAAAATGTCCGCGACTTCAAAATTACTATCGACAATAAAAAAGTAAACCACAAAAACAAACTAAAAAAATGTAGATAGAATTAAATTATAATAAAAAACAATGGGACTACAGTGAAAAGCGTATATGAAAACATTGATAATTTCTTTTTTTATAAAGAAATTAATTTTCAAAAATTACTCAAGATTGTTCATTGTTCTGATAACATTTCGAAATTGATAACGACTATATAAGTTATATTAAAAACTTTGTAAAAAAAATAATAATAATAATAAAAATATAAAATGAAATTAATTAAAGAATTTAAATAAAAACGTAATTTAAATAAATAATCAAAATGGACTTAGGTTTGGATTGTGTAAAGAGATATTTTTTCTAAATTTCCAATGTAATGTAAACGTATAACTATATACATAAAATTTAGACTCACCTTTTGCTTTGTTCGTGATGATATTGTGTCGATCTATTTCATATATTCTTGATTTTTTTTTTCCAAAAGTTTCTGACTCGAAATATTTTATATATTAAATGTACATATAAATATGTGCCATCAAGAGTTTGATGTGCGGTATCTATATTCTATATGTATATAGTTACTTAGCTACAACTGAGTAACCGAACCGCACATCGCAACATTGTGAAACATAGTTTTATAAATTAATCAGAATTTTAGAATTAGTTATTTGATACTTTATGAAAAGGCAGCGAGATTATGAGTTTCCAACACGAAGTTGTCACCTCAAATTACGATAATCGTTTATGTTATGCTTTTATATTTAAAGTTTAAATTAAGTTGCTTATATTTTTTTGCTTTTACTATTCATATGATATATATAAAATCTATATGATTGAGTTTTTATATGCGCAGTATACAAGATAAATTTTTAGTCAATATGGTCAAATTGCTGTGTTTTTTCGATGTTCTGATTGATGTTTTTGAATCAAGATGTCGGCAATAACGTGTAAAAAATTTGTTATGAGCCTCTTATGACAATTTTTATCTTCCGCTGTTACGAGAGGGAAATCAAATTTTACCTTGCCAAAATATAAAAAAATGAACCGCACTTCGATATAGAAAATAGTTCTGATAAAACTATCTCGGACTGATTTCGATATTATATTCTCTTTAAAAGTTTGAAATATCATTATAAACATCATCCTAATATGAACTTAGTTTTTTTCTCTACATATTAATATATAAAAAGAGGTTACTTGCGATGCGTGAATTGCTGCTCATATTAAAAATAATTATTTACATTGTAGATTTATTAGTGAAGAGGTTTATTAACATAAACGAAACGTATAAATAAACTACAATAAAAAACAATGTTTCATTACTAACATTAATTAAACGAAAAATTGGTCGAGAGCCTGTTACGTAACATCACACTCATTAACAATAACATTAAATATAATTAAATATTTTTAAATTTTGATGAGAATAAATTTATCATTTTTATCTTTAATAAAGCCTATTATATATGTATGCAAATTACAATGCAAATCACATATTTGTTTTATTCATATATCAAATCAAAATTAAAAATTTGTTGCTTTTAATGCCTTTATAAACAAATTTCGATGTAATAGCCATATATAATATTCAAATCCACTGATTGGTTATATCAGTGCTGACGAAGCGGAGTAATTGATTATAGCAAAAATTTGTTTATACTTAAATGCATTAAAAAACAACAACAAATTTTTAAATCTGATTTGATATATGAATAAAACAAATTGTGGCAAATTTAATATATACTCATGTAGTTATTGTTATTGTCTAATTTTCTTTAAAAATTAAATCTCAATTTTAAATTAATATATTACTTTGATGTATTAAAAAGTCATATATATGAACAGAAAAGACAGTAGAGTGACTCATTCAAAAGAACTTAAAAATATTTTTAATTGATTTTGAAGATGGTAGCAATTAATAGACGTAAATAAGAAACCTATAGCGACACAAACAATTAATATATGCACCTCGTTTTACAAAAATAAAATATCATTTTAAAGTTTAATGACCATAAGAGTCTACAGAATTTATACGATTTTTTTTCGGATCTTGTTTTTCATATTCAAGAGCGCTATTTTATTTAATCTAAATTTAATGTTAATTGATGCGCGGCGATGAATGCAGCGCGTTGAATTGACCATTTAAATGTTTTTGACCATTTTTTTTAGTTTTTGTATTTCTTAATTGAGACAATATTGAAGATTTTGTAGTACGTTTTCGGTTTCATTTTGTTGCTATCGAATAAATAAATACACTTAAGTAAAAAAAACATTATTTAAATATAAATTATATCGTAAAAAATTCAAACTCTTATCAAAGTACAATTTTATGGCACCCAATTTGTCTTTTTTTTATTAACGAAAAGTTAGTTAAAAAGAAGAAAAATAAATAAAATGTATAGATAGCAATATTTTGTATTAAAAATATACGAGATGATGATGCATGCGACTGCAACAGCGGCTATTTATATATTATGTGTTAAAGTCAATATTATATAGGTGGCGAAGCGTCAATTCTATAAAAAAAAATCATATAATTTTCGAGGAAATAAATTATCTTGAAAAGTTAGATTTAGAATGATCTAAAAATAATTTTTGTAGAAATTTAACTGCGGAGTTTCCAAAAAAATACTTTTTCCATTGAATTTGCGAGTTTTTCGTTATATTCCTCGCGCATATATTTGACAAAATTAAATATACATAATATATATAATATATTTAAAAATTATTTAACTTGTAAATATATATCGATTCGCTACTGCATATAAGTATAAAAGACCACTATGCGATATATTATATCAATGAATATAACATATTTATACGCAGGTCGCAGTGTTATGTATAATACCTATCACAATTTTTATTACATTCCCCGTTGGACAGGTTTTGTATTACTTATATGAATTTATTTTTTATGACTCTCTAAACGCAAATAGATGCAACTTTGAATCGCATATTAATAAATAAATTAAGACAATTTTAAAAGGATGTTTTTTTTTAGTTTTTTATTGTTTTTTTTAGAGCAAATTTGTTCTTTTTGTTTTAAACATTATAAATAAATATTCACTAAACTAGTAAAAAGCCAGCCAAATAACAATGTTAAGAAAATATTTTAAACAAATTTTCCTTGTTCTATAAATTCATAAATTCAAAAATGAATTTTTATTAATATACAGTTAGTTAGTTTTCCCAGTCATTTAGATTTTAATTTTTTTTTTAACAATTTTTAAATAATAAAAGTTGTAATTTAAAATTCAATTAAATTAAGTTATAAAAAAATATATTTTAATAAAAACTAAAAAAAACAAATTACATTTTTTATTTTTTTAAATAAAAATATAAAATAAATTTTAATTTTATAAAAAATAACATCTGTATATAGTTAGATCATTCATATATAAATATTTTTTTTTTCATATATATTACTTTTATAAAATATATATTATATTCGCAGATTGTTCTGCAATCTTTTAATACCAAAATATCAAATTAATAAATATTAACTTTATACACATTTGTTTCTGAAAAATGTTTCAATAATTCAATCGATCATAAGTTAATTTAAATATTCAAAATAATTAAATTTAAATACTAAATATGCCTATATATATGCTAACATAAGGAATTCGAATGTAATACATTTTTTTTACGCATTTTACTAATAAAAGAAACCTTCAAATTTCGTCTATCGAATCAGGAAACTTATCGGTAAATGTTCACTTAAAAAAATTAGTCCAATCAGAATTAATTATTTTCAAGAAAATAATTGTTTGCGTTTTATTCAGAGCAATTGTCTTTCGAGCTGATGAAAATGGCAGATTATGTAGGAGGGTTGATATAATTTTTTTTAATAATTAATATTGATGATGAACTATATATAAAATAATACGTAAAAATATTTATTAAAACAAAACAAATTAAAAGTTATTTGAAAAACGAAAAATATACAAAAAATTTCAATTATTATTGAAGCAGGTGGAAAAATATCGGGAAAAATAATTAAGCGTCGAATAAATATATAGATAAATTGATCGCAGATTATTGATTTTGCGATATTTCGTCAAAGACACGGCATTTTTTTTTTAAATTGTTTATAGTTAGTAAATATTACAAAATCAATATTTGATGCGCTGTGTAGGTATACATATTGATCGATCGATCGTTTTTGGTGCCAATTTCAATTTTTTAAATATAATTATTGTTAGATAACTCTTCGACTGTGCGGCATTTGAATGCTATAATATGTAATATCATTTTATTGAATATATTAATATTTAATCAGGTGCTACTTTTTAGGTAATAAAAATTATAATTATATGGATATTTGTGTTAGATTTTTAACATTTTTGTTTAAAAAATTTAATGTTTGCTGAAAAATACCTACAATTTTTGAGATAATTTATGCATAAAATTTCTGATTAACTAAATGATCATATTTTATTTAATATGACAATTAATACCTCCTATATAGCTTATTTTATTATCAAGACATAAGCATGTATCGTTTATGTATATATATATATATATATATATATAAAACTGCTTAAATATTATGATATAAGAACAATTTAAACTAATCGATTAAATTCTTATATAAAGATCAACGAATTAGAAATATACATGGAAGTAACAATATAAAAATATTTGAAGCATTTTTAGCTTTTCTAAAATAGCCGAATAGAATAAAATACACTACAAATTTTAAACAAAAATCATAGAATGTGTAAATATTGCTGTTTTAAAATGGAAAATGTATGAAAAATACGTTTCACTTCACCCCTCAAAAATACTTCATTTATGAACTAAGAGTGTTTTTTTTTTCTTGTTTAAAAAAATTGTGTTCCTTCCATGCATTTTCTAATTCGTTGATAAAGATAAATTAAAATTATTTTTTTTATTTCAATTCATATATTTATGTATCGTAAATATCTAATTTAAAAAATTAATTTATTGACTCAATAACAAAGTGGCAAAAAATTGCAATTCATATGCATAATTTCATATTGAGAGTAAGGAATACGCAGAAATATTGGCATTAATCGAATAATAATTGCCTATATATTTTGTTGAACATAATATAATTTAAACGTTTTTAATATTTTTTTTATGGAAAAGCCGCGCGCGGTTACACTTTCAAAGAATTTCATATATACATCCAATTTTATACGAAAAAAAAACAACAAAATATCGAGTAGCTGATTTAATTTGCCCAACGGCATAATTTTCGGAGCAATATATAATATATTCATTGACTATAATAGTAATTGTTAAATTGGATTTAAAGCTCATCGCATTCACTGCAGTATAATAATAATTTTAATCAAATTGCATTTTATAAATAATTTATAACTAAAAGAGAAACCAAATTGATGGCTTTATTTAAAATTATAAATATAGTATTCTTTATATTAATAAAAGGCCAAATTCTCCTACACATGGATCATGATAAAATATTCACTTATTTTAGATATCGACAATAATTACCATCAGACTTAAGATCAAAAAAGCATTCCTACTATTTTTAAACCCTTTAACGATTTTAAAATAAAAAAAAAACTGCTCTCATAACATCCACTAGATTAATGACTAAGGATTATATTAAAAATAAAAAAAAGCTCATATTGTTAAATAATATTATGTCTAAAAAGTGTCTCGAAAATGGCTAACTTTGAGTGTTTAAAAAAACTAAACAAAGCTGAAATTCAAAAAACCATTTCCAACATCCACTAGATTTATCCTTTCCGAATGATAATAAAAAATTGTTTGAACAAAAGTTGTTTAGATAACCTTGTAAAAGTGGACTGAAAATTACCATGCATTGAGGTTGATCCTTCTTAAACATTCGTACTCTTCTCTATTATTAGCAGCCCAGGTGTTAGAGACTAAAAAAAGACGTTTGCTTGCAAAAGGTCATGGAGAGCTGATTTTTTTTATAAATGTTAAATGTAGGCTTCTATTGAAATTCCAAAATTTGTAAACTCGGGAAGCCACCGCTAGCGAGGCCATCTTGAATTTTGTTGTCCGAAATCACTATGAACAAATTTTTTTACCTATAACAGCTCATTAATATATTTAAATTTAATTAAGAAGTAAATTTTTTTGTTTTTAAACTCAATTTAAATTGATTTATTATAATTACTTATTTATTGATGAATTTTTTTTATCGACTTCTTATAATATTTAGAGATTATAATATCACATAAATAAATAAATAACTTTAAAAAGAAGACAACCCAAGAAAACATCTTAATCTGACCATATTTGGTAAAGATATATATTATGGTATATTTATATGAGAACAAAATAGTCATCTTTTCTGCTTGTTTTTGTTGTTTATTTCAATTTTAAATAACATCAACAAAAAAATGTTTTTATATACAGATAACTACCTCAATTAATCAACGACACCTTTTAACTTAAATAATCAAACACGAAAGCGCATAAATCCATTATGTGTGTGGATAGCTAGAATTTAATCTCACATCGCAACCGAAATAGAAGAAGAAAAAGAAGTTTTTTTGTGATTTTCTGTAAATTGAAAAATCTTAAGATTAAAAAAGAACTACAAAATTAATTCAAATACCAAATATTTTTTCTTCAAAATATATACAAAGGCCACTTTTTTTCTATATGTCAAAATATATTACACCAATTACTCAAGTTTTTTTTCTATATAACCTTTTCCTTACTATGCTTTTACGGAGTTTTTGAAGTTAGTTATATACATAATACATGATATAATATATTTATGAAAATGATTGAGATTTATGCGTTTGATAAAATATAATAATAGTTAATATAATATAATAATAACTAAATATTATTATAGTTAAATAAGTAAATTAAAGATATATATGAAAATCAAGATATATCCGTGATGTCGTCAAGATATAAAGAACGTTTTGCGATTGATAAATTAGTTTTGTTTATGCTTTTAATGCCAGGGATTATATTCTCTAAAATGCGACAATAATTTTTTTCTTAGGTCCATTAAATTAAATAGTTTGTATATTTTAAATAAGACTTAGCATTTTCTTACATTTATTTTTGTATTTTAATTTTCTTATATGTGGCATTGTTGAAATTTTGATAAATGTATAAATATTTCAATTTTTGTGGCTTCTGATTTTACAATATAATTTTATATATATATACATATAATATTTTGAAATGCATTTTCTATTGTTCAAAATAAAAAAAAAATGGTTTACATATTCAGGTGAGATATATAGATTATAGATTTATTATTTATGATGTGATTTTGATAAAATGTTTTTAATTAATTTGACATGCAATTTATTGTTTACAAAAAACAAAAGTAATTTGTCAAAAAAAACATAAAAACACTTTTCTTCAAATATGTTTCAAATTAAAATATTTTCCAGACATCTATAGCTTTATATATCTAAAGCTTGATGTGAAGTCGAAATTGAAAATATTTATTAATATTTATATATGATCAAAATGGAATGACTATAATTTTTATTATATGTATAAATAATAATTTGTTAATTTATTATAAATAATGCAAATAAAAACACAATTTACTTACATAGGTTGTATATGCGCGTATAATATACAATAAACTAAATTAGAATTTATAATTTGTATATGAAATAGCTAAACTATATACTAAAAGTGTCTAATAAATTCTTTATCTTTTATACATTTTTGTTAAAAGTTGCGTTTAAAATTTATATTATACGTAATTATATATAAGAAATTAAATTAAATTAATTATTTGAAAATTGAAATATTAGTTTTGTATAAATGAAAATTTAATTTTCATTTATGTACATATATGCGGATGGTTTTAATTTATGTAAACAACGCATGTTTTTTTCCTCATTTTTATTTATTTATATGAGAACTTTTTATTTACGCAAACTGCATTATTGTGTTATAAGTATAACTTATAATATAGAAATATTCAGTGTAGACAATACGTCTATATATAAAAATTTAATGTTTAAGCTTCTATAAGTACAAATTATATAAGAGTTGCGCACCTATAATAATATTTACTCGCGTTTTGTATATAATAGTATATACCTACAGCTATTTAAGCTCATTCTTTAAAAGTTATGTTCATAATTTAATTAATTTAAAAAAAAACTCGCAAATCAATAAGTACCTATATATAACTATATATTTATACACCTATAAATGTTTAAATCTAATATTTATATTTTATATGTAAATTTAACGAAAAAAAACTTCAGAAATATATAAATGAAATTAATACTATTTGCGACTAAATGAAAATCAATAGCTATTTAGTTGTTTTGTAAATAGTACATAAATAATTCAAAGTATATTATATATTGAGACGTGTATTTTACATATATTGTATTCATATAATTTTATAATGATTTAACGACTGTGTATGGATACAATTTTAATTTTGATTACTTACTACTGAAATTGATACTTACATAAGACATATTTATTATAAATAGCAAAAATCAAAAATCATATTTATTTATAAGTGGCATTTTTGGTATTAAAACGGCATGCCACGCTAAATGAGATTCTGTAAAATATTAGACACTTAAACTAACCAACATTTCCATATATATGATAAAAATTAAAAATGTATCTCAAAAATCTTGTTCTAAAAACAAAAAACATTTTAAATAAATATTGCTTAATTTTGGTTAGTTAAAGATAAAAATAATATTGCTAAAAAGTTTAGAATGTATTCAAAATCAACCGAAAATGTACTAAAAATGTAAAAAGAACAAAAAGTTTTTTTTTATTATTTTAAAATTTTAAATATTATAATTTTGTATGACCGCAAATCATTTATATACATAAACGTTTTTTATATATAAAGTCAGGAGCGAGGTGATTGAAATTAAATTCGATGTCGATTTTTAGAACAATCGAAAATTTGAAAAACGAAAGTGATTGAACTTATTTTCGATCACATTTGATCGATCAAATTTTCCGTCATCAAATATTTGTTGTCGAATTAAGTATTTTCACATCCTCTAACGATTCCCTAACAAATTCCTA
>JANSTW010054123.1:0-12130 GCA_027564275.1 Diadocidia ferruginosa
TGTAGTAAATTTAATACTCCACCAATGCATCAATTTAAGGTACAATAATAATGTCTCATTTTAGGGCGCAGGAATTAAAATATCAAATGTTATAATTAATATATAAATATTGAAATATAGGTGATAAAATATTAACCCCACAAGGATTAAATAATGCACTTGAAATTGATAGAAAATTTGTTTATGATTGCCGACGCAGAAACAATCCATGACAAAGTAAATTTTTAAAAAGTTATGATAAAGCACGTAGTATTATTTCAACTCATATGTTAGAAAAAGCATTAATAACTCCTCAATTAATTTATGAACATTGAAGAAAATCACATCCTAATGAATTTGATATTAATGAAGAAGAAAATAACACTCAAAATAATATAATTATTAATATTTCTGACCCTAGAAAAATTGAAAATAATGACTAGAAAATCTATAATAAATATAGATTTTTTCTTTATTTTAAAGAGTAAAAATGATATAATATAATAAAGTGAATATGTTAAATAACATATATAAAAGTGACATTATTAATTAAAAATAAATAATAAAATTTAATATAAAAGGAGAATTAAAAGTGGATAATTTTACTTTTGATAAAAAAGAGACCTATAGTTTAGAAGATGTTGAAATATTACTAAAACAACATAGAAATGTAGTATATGCTGAAAGTAAAAAAAATATTGAACCTAAATTAAGTGAATATCAAATTAAATTAAAAGAATATGAAAATAAAATTAATAGTTATGAAGAGCAACAATTATTTTCTAATATTAAAGATACTAAAAAAGTAAATTTAATTAAAAATTTAATGAGTACTGATAATTATAAAAATTTATCTAAACAAGAATCATTTAATAAAATAAATGAAGATTATAAAGAATTTCTTATTGATAAAATACCAGAACCTATTAAACAAGAAAATAAACTTACTTTTAATGATTTTAATCCTAAAACACTTTTAGATTTACATACAAATAGTATTAATCCAGAAGAATTAGAAAAAAAATTAAATGAAAAAGCCAAAACTATAGGTATTACTGACCCTAAAGAAACAGAAAAATTTGTAGTTTTAGCAAGAGAAAAAGCTTTTAAATCTATTAAATAAATAGAAAGAGGATAATATGGCACTTCCAAACATTCCACAAGCATTTATTATTGGTGGTAATACACCTACTGAAAATGCTTTTTTAAGTGTACTTGAAGCTCAAGTACGTGGTGAATTAACTGCTGAATTAAGTACTTTATTTATGAGAAATACTGTTACTGCTGACCAAATTTCAAATATTTCTGGTACAGCAATGGCAATATATAGAGCAACTGTTCGTGTATTATGAGGTTCAACATGAGATGAATTTACAGGTACTAAAAGGCAAAAAGGAATAGTTAAAACAACAACATTAATTATTGATAAAGAATTAACAATTGATTTTAATATTCCAGAATTTGATATTGAAAGATTTATGAATTCTCCAGTAAATGTAGCAACTCAAATTGTTTCAAATTGAACAAGTTCATTTATGCGAAATTTAAGAGAAAATTTTGAATTAATATTTTTACAAGGTACAAAAGATTATGCAATTGCTAAATCATTAGTATTACCTTTAAATTTAAATAATATGACAAAAGAACAAGCAGTATCTGCTTATTATACAATTGGAGAAAGAAATAATAAATTAATTAAAAAAGTAGATGATATTACTGTTGGTATTAATAAAGCTGATTTAACTGGTGCTTGTGGTATTGATAGTAGTTTTAATCTTGGAAAAGCATTTATAGTATTAAATTTTGGTCAAATTGCTGCTGATAGTTTATCAACTGGTAAAAGATATACAAATCAAATTATGGGAATGGAATTTTATGAAAGTTTTTATTTAGAACAAGATTTTATTCATGATACTGTGTCTGGTATGCATTTAGAAAAAGATTATAAATTATTAGATTTATTTGGAGTAGTTTATAATCGTTATATGTGAGGCATGCCTATTTCATTTACAAAAGTAAGAAATAAATTAGATAATGCAACCGATAATATTAGAATGATTGGTAAAGCATTATATGCATTACCAACAGCAATTAGACCTAATTTAATGTATATTATTCAAGAAAAATTACCAACAATTGAAGAAATTAAACTAGCAAGAGCAAAAGATTATAAAATTGATCCAACAAATATTAATACAACTTATAAAAGTACTGATTATGATAATATGAATATTTTAGATTTACAAGATATTATTTATTATAAAGATTTAGGAAAAATTACTATGGTAGCAGATATTCCAACTGAAGATGAATTAGATACTGCAGTCATAAAAATTGGTAATGTTGGATTTACACCTAAAAAAGCAACTTATACTAATATTAAATCAACAAGTGCTACTATGACTGGAGATAATAAAGAATATTATTCAACAGTTAAATTAACATTTACTAAGGCTTAAATTATGGAATTTATATATAAATATTTTAATGAAAAATCACATATTATTATTAATTCTCCAAAACCAGAAGATTTAAATACTTCACAAGATATATTAGTAATATTACTTTATGAATATCCAAAATTAAATCCAAATTATATAATTGTATCTAATCCACATGAAAGTTTTGCAATTTGTGTTGGCGATAATCTTAATTATCAAGGTAAAGTAATAATTCAAATTAAAAAATCTACTAATTTATTAAAAGGAGAAACTAAAAATGCCAAATCATGCTGAGACTACACAATTGAGTAATTATACATTAACAAAGTTATTAAGAATTGGAGTAAGTCCGTTGACTGCTATGGTGGGGGTTAGTTCTTATTATGGTCAACTTATAGGAAATCCAATTTTAGGAAGTATAAATGCTTTATTATTTAGTAAAAAATTAGGTATTGATATTTGAAATTTAAATCAAATACCAAGTGCAAAAACTAAATTACTTAATAGTTCTAAAAAAATAATTTTAGGTTTAGGCACAATTGGATTAGTTAATTATAGTAAATTTATATCTAATATTGAACCATTTGAACCAACAACAACAGTTAATCCATTTCCACCAGAATTATTATTAAGTACTGATAGTAATAGTAATAATCAATCATTAATAGATTGAGATACTTTTATTTCATTAAATTCTTTTGGTATAGCAAATCTTATTGCAGGAATTACTGAATTAATACCTAATCGTTTTGAAACCATAAGAAAAATAGCTAATATGGGTACTGGTGGATGTTTGATTAGTTCGGGTGTTGCTATGGGTATAAACAATGATTTTACTAATGCTTATGCAATTCCAACAATTATTGCCGGTGCAAGTGAAATTATTCATAATTTATTACCTATGCAAACTAATATTGATACAGAAATGCAAGAAACAACATTTACAAATGAAACTGCAAGATTAATTAATAGTGATAATGTTAGTTATGGTAGTGATTTTCATGAAGTACAATTACATCCTGATAATACTTCATTAAATTGAGATTATAATTATATGAGCATTTAATGTTACCTTTCATTATTAGACTTATTTATTCTGCATTAGCAAGTAATGATATTAGAACATTAATAATAGATTTATTAAAAAATTATAGTAAAGATACAGGATTAAAAGCAGTTTTAGATAGTGAAAATGTTAGTGAAAAAGAACTTGATCAACCATATTCAACTTTTAATCCAAATATTGCTAAAAAATTATTATCAATTTTAAAACCTAATGAATTAACTATTTTAAAAAATGAATTAGATAAATTAGTATTTAATCCTATAAAAAAAGGTAAAAATTTATTTAAAGAAAATAAAAAAGATAAAGAACAAGATAATAAAGGTTGAGTTATTTTATCTAGTTCATGATTAAAAAAAGGTTCATTTTATAAATCAAATCAATCATTAAAATTTGGATTATTACAAGTATTAATTCAATCAGATAATTCTAAAAATAAACGTTGATATGGTCCATATACTTACCCTAATGTAAATGAAGAAACTTGAAATATAATGAAAGTTCAAAAAGGTAAAAATGGTAGTGGTGCTGGAACAATATTTTGAAGGTATTTTTTAAAAGGATTTTTACCAAGTCAAATACGTAAATATGTTAAAAAACAATTAAAAGAACAGAAAGGTATTACTAGTGGTAAACAACGTTATAACATTATTAAATCAACTAATATTAATGTTTTAAAAACAACTGCATTTATTAATCGATTAGAACGTGGATTTTTTAAACTTAAAGAATTTAAATCATTACCAAAAACAGAATTAGGTAGTAGAGCATGAAAAGTTGAAAGAAAAGAATATTTAAATTTTCATAAAACTAATAATTTAAATAAAAATATAGGTATTTCTATTTATAAAAATAAAAGTAAAAATAAAACATGAAAGTAGGTGATTATATGGATATAGATTTAACAAAACCTATTAAACCAATTGGTGTATGAAATATTATTAATCCAATATCAAAAGATAATAAAGAATATAAAAGATTAAATAAGATTTGATTTAATAAAAATAGTACTCATATAGATAAAATAAAAATATTAATATCAAATATTTTAAAAATTACTAGTCATTTAATAGGAATATTAATAACATTATTTTTTACAACAACTCCATGATTAATACCTAAAATTCCAATAGAAATGGGAATAGGTACTTATAATAATCAATATAATTTTAGTTGACCAGATCATGTAGCATTAACTTTATTTCCTATGTTTGGTCATATTGGATTAAATCTTATTACTAAATTAGGTAATTATGGAAAATTAATTAAATATGCATTAATAACAATTCCAATAATTATTACAAGTCCTTATTTAATTTATCAATATAAACATATTAAAAAACATAAAAAAGAATGTACATTATGTAAAAAACATTCAAATAAAATTCAAATTGAAAAGGTGGAATAAACATGAATTTACCAATTACAATATTATCAGCAGGATTAGGAGGAGCAGTTGCAAGTGGTATTATTATTGCTTTTGTATTATCTATTATTTCAAAAAAAATTAAAAAAAATAAACAAGATATAATTGCTAAAGAAATTAAAATTAATAAATTAATTGAATATATTATTTTAAATACTAAACAATTAAATGAAAAATTACAATTAACAGAAACTCCTATTGCTCAAAAATTAGATGCTTTTAATATTAATGAAAAAGATTTTGAAGATTTTATTATTGCTCAAAAAGCAAAACGTCAAGAATTAACAGAAAAAGATAAGAAAAAAATAACTAAAGTTAAAATTTAAAGGGTTTAATTACCCTTTATTTTACATTAAGGAATAAATTTTATGGCAATTAAAGATCCAATTTTATTTATAACAATTGAAGAATTTAAAGAATGAAAAGGTTTTAATGAATTATTATTTGATAAAGTTACTACTCCAGATAATGAAATTTGATTTGCAATATCTGTAGCAAGTAATAATATTAATTATTTAAGTGGTTTTACTATTTCAAAAAAATGACCAGAAATAACACAAACAGATTTTACAGATAATATACAAACTGCAACTGCTCATTATGTTAGATTTTTATTAACTAAAGATGTTGATTATTTACGTGGTCAAGGTTCTATTTCTCAAGGTGGATTAACTTATAGTGAAACTAATCCAGAAGATCCATATTTTATTCCACCTGAAGTTTTTAATTGTTTAAGAAAAATTAAAGAATATCCAAATATTAAAGGTTTTAATTTAAAAGGAATAGAACCACAAAAAAATAATTATTTTAATAAATTTATTTCAAATTGTGGTGAAGATAGTCCATTAAATTCATATATTCCATATAATAATATAAAATCATTAGAGCCTAGAACTAAAATTACTATTACACATCCACAAAATATATTAAGACCAATAATTAATATTGATACTAATAGTATTAAAACAATTGATAATTTACAAACAAATGAATTATTTACTAAATATTTTAGTAATGATGCTTTTGAATTAGTGGATGGTAAATTAGAACAACAATCAAAAGTTATTAATATTAGTCGTAATGTACCTAATATTTTAATTAATGAAGCAACTTATGATACTTTAAAAACTGATAATAAAACTATTAGTGGAGCAATTAATGAAAATTTAGCTGGAAATCGTAGAACTTATGAATATACTAGAAATTTATTCAAATTAATAGATGAACTTCATAATACAAAACAAAATAAAACTGATAATACTTTAAAAACTGATGCTAAAACTATTGTTGGTGCTATTAATGAATTATTAGATAAAAATCGTACAACTTATAAATATGCGAGTGGAACATACAAGTTAATACATGATATTTATGATACAAAACAAAGTAAAACTGATAATACTTTAAAAACTGATAATAAGACTGTTGTTGATGCTATTAATGAATTAAATGCAAAAATTAAAAAATTACAGGAAAAATAATATGAATAAAGAATTTACTTATTTAAATGAAATTGCATTTTGATTATTAAATAAAAGTGATTTTACTCATAGTGAATATAATCTTAGTGGAAGTAGATATTCTAGTAAAACATATAGTATTGCAGAAGAATTAGCAATATTAATTGCTATTTCAATTAAAATTAATAAATCAATTGCTATATATTGTTTTAGAAAATTAAATAAAGATATTAATGATTTAGTTAAAGAAATATATAATGCTTTAATAACAATAGGTTTTAATGATTATAAAGATTTTACTTTAAAATATCCAAATAAACAAGCAGATTTTAGATTTAAAAATAGTAAATCTTTTATTAGAGTTATGGGTGTATATTCAAATTCAAATGATAGAATACCTTTAAAAGGTTTATCTAGAAGTGAAATAAAAGGTTTTGATTTAGCAATTGAATGATGTGAAGAAGCAAATGAATTTAATCAACAAGAATTTCAAGCAATAACATTTGCATTAGGTAATGCTAAAAAAAGAATAAAAATAAAAAGTTGTAATCCAGATAATATTTATCAATATTATATTGAATATATGAATAAAATTGTACCTTTTAATTTAGAAATAATGAAAGAAAAAAATGAACAAATTAAATCAGTATTTGATAATAATATTTTTAAATTATTTCATTATAGTAATTGAAAAGTAAATGCTCATAATCTTACATTAGATATGATTAATGATTTAAAAGAATTAAAAATATTAGATCCAATTAAAGCACAATCTTGATATTATGGTGTACCAAGTGTTTTACAAGGTGCTATATTTGCTAGATATTTAGATAAAGTTGGAACTAAATTAGATTTTCAAGTAGAAAGATTATCAGGTGGATTAGATATTGGTATGGCAACAAGTCCAAGTGGGCATCCAACTGCAGCAAGTTTATGATTTATTGGTAAAAATGAACACATACATAGAGCGCATAAAGAAAGTGAATTTTATCATAGTAATGTAACAATGCAATATAAAGATACTGATACATTAGCAAATGATATTATTAATTATTATATAAATGAAAGTAAACGTTTTATAGCAATGATATTTGGTTTTACTTGTTATGTTGATTATGGAAATGGTGGATTAGTATTTATTGATGTTTTAAAAAGTTGAGTTAAAAAACGTAATATAACATGATTAAAATTTATAGCAGTAGATAAATCAACTTTATATTTAAATGATAGAATTGATTTTACAACAATTTGTATGCTTAAAAATATTATTAGTTTTAATTGAGAAAGATGTCCAGAAACTAAAAGACAATATAATTTAATGCAATGATTATCTAAAGTAAAAATTGATACTAATAATAATGAACCTAAAATGTTAGATTTACATGATGATACTTGAGATAGTGATATGTATGCTTTAATGCATGAAATGAAATGATTAATTAATAGTATAAATAATAAAATATTAATTAATAAAAATAAATTTGGTGGTAATTAATAATGACAATGGAATATTTAAATTGTAATAAAAAAGATTGATATATTGATATACCTATGATTATTGCTCAAAAATCAACAAAATTATGACTAGGTAAAGGTTTTTTATTTAATTCAAGTAAAAAAGAAATATTAGATTATCTTAATGAAATGAATTTAAAAGATAAATGATTAGAAAAATTTTATAAATTTGGTTTACAAAATTCATTAATGGGTAAAGTATTTATTATAATTATAGTTAATGAAGATAATAGTAAATCAATTAAAATATTACCTAATAGTTTTTGTGGGCGAGTTGCTAAATATAATGAACAAGAACAAGCAGGAGAATTTTTCTTTATTAATGAACAAGCAGATAGTGCAACTTTAACCTGAGTAACAATACAAAATGGAAAAGTTAAATATGAAATATATAAAGATAATAATAAAGATATTATTTTAGGTTCTACAAAAACTAAATTAAAACCAAATATAACTCCATTAAAAACTTATAAAATTAAAAATCCATTTAATTATTTACCTATTTTTGAAATTACTAATTTACCAGTAATAAATTTATATGGAAATTCAACAACTTTAAATGCATATCCAGATTGTACACCAGTTTGAGAATTAATATATGATTTAAATCAAGTTATTAAGAAAAAACGATTAGAAAGAGAATTAAATGTTACTACTTTATTTGGAAGTTTTGATAATGAAACTGTTAAACAAATGCAAGAAAATGGTAATATTGCAGAAAATCCTAAAAAAGATATGATAGTAAATGTTGGTAGTGCTGGTTATGATAAAAATGGTACTGGTGGTATGCAAATTATTCAAGGTGATCCAAAATTTAGTGAATATTGATTAGATTATAATGGTACTGCTAAAGTAATATTTAATGGTGCTGGCTATGATTATGATGAGCATAGTAATGATGTTTATACAAATAAAACACAAAGTATGTTTAATAATAAATTTGATATGGAAACAACAGAAATTAAAATAGCATTTTATAGTGCTTATTTTTATCGTATATTTGATTTATTACTTATTAGTGAAAATTTATGAAATGGTATTGGAGAAAAACCTTATAGTTTTAAATTTATTCCAATTGCTATGACTGACCAAATTGTACAAGACCAAATTATTAATTCAAGATTAAATAATAGTACAATGACAATAACTGAAGCAATTGGTGAGTATGATAATATTGATCAGCTTATGGCAGAAAATAAATTAGAAAATATTATTATAGAAAATAAAAAATTAAATAAAGAATTAGGAGGTAATGATAATGAGCAACCATCAACGAATTCAATTAATGAAACACGCACATCTACATCTTAAAAGACAACAAGCAATAATTAAACGTTTAAGTTATTGAAAAATATTTCCATTTATAATTAATAATGGTGCTATACCTTTAACAGAAACTGGATATAAACCTATTAATAGTAAAATTAGTGATTTTGGTCAATATGAATTAATATTATCTGGTAATACTCCTGTTGTAGTTATATGAAAAAATAGTACTAAAATATATCAAAAAAATAAAGGTATAATTAATCCAAGTACTAAAAAATTAACAGGACAAGATCAATTTTATACTAAACAATATAAAATAGGAGATTTTTGAAATGCTTATTTAATTGATGATACAAGTGGTGTTGATTTTGGTGGTTTACCTAATAATACTTTATTTAAAACAATATCTACAACAAGACAATATACTTTAGTTATGTTTGAAGAACAAATTATAGTTGATGATTATTTACAATTTTTTGTTGTATTTAATGATAAAAATGAAAATATTGGTGGTAATACTGGTAAAAATCAAGATAGACAATTATTATATATTTCAAATGTAACTAATTATTATTCGCCTTATAATGGCGAATTTAGTATGCAAGTATTAACATTTAGTTCTGTAAATGATAGAGCAGTTGCTAGTGGTCAAAATACACTTGATTATGTTCAATATGCAAGTCCAGGTAGTGGTTATGCTTTTCCTACTATTAAAGAAGGAGAAGTAACTTTAAATCGTATTTTAATGCGTGATATAGGAATTAGATATAGTCATAGACAATCATATGGTTTAGAATTATTATCTAGTTGTTATTATTATGGTAGACCAATTATACAAGGTCAAGCACCTAATCAAATAGATAATAATGAAATATTTGAACAAAAAATATTTGCTAGTAGAAGATTATTTATTGCTGGTAATAATGATTATAGTAGTACTGATGTAAAAAATAATGGTGGTTTATTATCAGGAATAAATGATAAAATAACAACAAATTCTCATCCAGAAACTACATTTTATAATATTATGGATGCAAAACCAACTGGATATCTTAATTTTAAAAATTGAAAAGAATGATTAACTACTAGTTTAAATTATCAAGCAAATTTATTTGTTTCAAAAGAATTTAAAGGTATGTTAGCATTTGATAAAGATAAAGCCACCAAAAGTAATGGTACAGCAATTGGAGAATCAAAATTCTTTTGAGATAGTAAATGAAATATTAATAATTTAACTGGTAATTATAATGTAGATATGTCTAGTAATTTTAAATATAAAGACCCAGATACTAATTTAATTATTGGTTCGCCAACTGTAGATTATTCTAAAATCACGCAAAAATATATGAGTGCAATATTAAATTTTAATAGTGTAGTATTTAGTTCATTAATACAAATGCCTTATGATAGTGTACAATGATTACCATTTGCTTTAAGTGATTTACCTTTAGTTGGAAAATTATTAAATACTTTAACTTTAGGTATTCCAGTTGGATTTGTTCTTAATCAAAATGTTCAACAATATAAAAAAATGTTATATTTTAATGGTTTTATGTCAGCATTTTTTACAAATAATTTAGAAAGTATTATTGGTAATGGTGGTTTAATTCCTTTAAATGTTTTTACTAATGATAATGATTTTGCAATTGGTAAATTATTAGGTGCAAATGTTTCAACAACTGCAATGACAATGAAATTAACAGATAGAATAAGTGTATATCCTTGAGAACCTACTACTGGTAAAAAATTAACTACTAAAGAACAAATAAGTACAGTAGATTTATCACAAAAGAAAAATGATAAAGTTTATATTATGGCAGAAGATACAGAATTTTTAGATATAGCAAGTCCTTTAACTAATGAAGATACTGATTGTCAATGAAATCCTACTGCAAATGGTGTTAGTGATGGTTCTAATTATGCTTATATTATTGATAGTATTATTACACAAAGTTTACATCAAGGAGAAGAAAGACATACATTTTATAGTGATAATCCATTCACTTATAAAGGTGATTATAATGAATTATCAGTTGCTCAATTTAGATATAATAATATGGCTGCTTTAACTGGAAATGCTTTTAATTGAACAACATTATATAAATTAAATCATGATGAATATGAAGAAACAGAAGAAACTACATTTAGTTATCCAGCAAAAATATTACCACCTGACCCTATGAACATAGCAAAAACTCTTATTATTAATCCAAATATGAAAATAGATATTACTACAAATAATGTTACCTTAATGAAAAGTAGATATAGTAATATAGAAGAGTGAAAAAATAGTAATGTAAGTAAAACAACTAATTATGAAGTAAATTTAAAATCATTATTAGACCCAACATTATTAATTAATACTTTTCAAGATTTACAAAGATATTATAAAAGTATAACTATATATTATGATTATGATATTAAAACAGTATCAAACTATAAAAATGCCGACATAATAAGTATCAATGTTAATAGTGAAAGGTTTAACCCTGTTAAATCCATAATCAATACAAGTATCACTATTGAGTGAAAAGACTTAGTATTAAATCAAGGTAATTTTCCAGAAACTTTATTTAGTAGTAAATTTGAAGAAATTGAAGGAGCAGAGAATTTAGCGAATGCATATTATAAAACTAATAATAACAGTTTTAAATATTATACATTATGTGATTATGAATTTGATTTAAAAATAAAATATTCTGGTAGTTTTATTTCAACAAAATATTATGAGCAAAAAATTAATAATAGTACAATAACTTTAAGTATAATTGATAATGGTAAATTAGATTGAAAGTTTTATTTACAAGTAAATTTAGGAAAAATAGAATTTACTAATTATGCTCCAAGAGAACCAGATAAAAGTTATGCATATAGATATATAGAAAATATAAAATCTAATAGGGAATGTCCAGTAAACTGTGTAACTAATAAATAACTATATCTAATTAGTTCTAGAGAATATATAATAAATATACCT
>JANSTW010054134.1:0-12130 GCA_027564275.1 Diadocidia ferruginosa
AAATATATATTTCGGAAACAATTATAAAAAAAGTTAAAAAAGACTTAGCAAACGAAAAATTGAAGGAAGAAAACATGAGAAAAACTGGTTTTTGTTTTTTATTTGTAATTTACACTTTTACAAAACTATTTAATTAAACTATACTATATCAAACTATTTATTTTTATATAAAAGTGATTTATCATACTTTAAATTAAAATTTAATAATACAAATTAAATATTAGTAAATTTTAGTTTAAATTTTTGTAAATTTATACATTTTTTCTGAAAAAAGCAAATTTTAAGGGAGTTTGTACAAAAGACATTTTTTAAAATGTAAACAAAAAATAGAAAGGAATGAGTTTAAACTTATCAAAACATTTGGTTTTTTAATTTGGGTTCTCATTGTAAAATATTTTCCTATAAAATAAGTGTCATTTAAATTGTTTTGTATAGAAAGCGTAGAAAGTAAAAATGATTAAAGAAAAAATTTTTGTAGTTGTATTAGCATTAATTCTTCCATCCTTTGCGTTTGGTCAATTTTATGATCCTTATAATGGAAGGCAAGGCCCATATTATGGTGGAGAAAATCTGTATTATGGAAGAAGTAGAGGCCCTTATTATAGTGGGAATGGTAATCCTTGGTACCAAGGTGAAGAAACAAATTATGGTGGCCGAGGACGTTCTTTCGAAGACTTTGAAGAACCCAGACCAAGGCCGATACCACAATGGCAAAAAAGCATAGGTCCATACAGTAAGTTTTTTACAACTATTTACTAGAAAATTTAAGAATTGTAAAGTTGCTTAATCGCTTATTAGTATTTATATTCATATTTAATGTACATTTTTATAAAAATATACAAAGAGTTTTTTGCAAAAAAAAATAAAGAAGTAATTTGTTTTTTTTCTCAAAAAGGGTGGGGTCATTTCAAGACCAATTTAAAAATATTTTTTCTGTGTAAATACATTCGTTCACATTTTATTACGCTCTAAAAAACAATAATAGGACAAAAGAACTTGAATAATATATCTCAATTACATTCATATATTTTTAATTTCTTTAAAATTTTTTTCAATTTGTTATAAAATTTAAAATTTTAGGCCAAATTACCCAAAGTAGCCCAGGAGGTGTACAAGGGTTGGTACAAGGTGGACTTCAAGGTGCTATGCTAGGTGCAGTGATGGGCGCAATGGGTCGCTAGCCTCAAAATATTAATCTTTCAATTCTTATAAACTTTATATCTATAAACCTTAAGATCTCAATTAATTTTTTCTGTTAAATTATGGAATTTACTGTAATTTTATTCAGAGTTTTAATGTATGCCTACGTGTAAAATATTATTAGTTGGCAAACTAATAGAAATTCCTTAAAAACATTTTTGCTCATTCTTTCTTTTTCTCAAAAATCATTTTATTTTTTAAATACAAGGATGTAATGAATATACAAAACTTATTTGCAATTATTTATTACGATAAAATTCCGTATATAATAAATAATTTATACGAGAAATAAAACTACATTTTGCCTAGCAATATTTAATTTTTATTTGAACTTATATAATCACATAGTTATAACATTTATACGATATAAAAATACTCAATTTGTTCAAAGTTGTAAGCCAACATTTAAATACTAAGTTTAATTAGCAAAATAAATTTAAAAAAAGCTAAAAATTTTCATGTAAAAGTATAAAAACGATAAAAAGTTTTGATTCGAAGGTGGCATAGTCGACCTTAGTAAAGCGATATAAGTGCTTTAAAAAACTTAAACGTTAAATTTTTCTACAGCTTTTTCAGTAATCATTTTTGCAATAGCAAGAGAACTTGTAGCTCCAGGACTTGGCGCATTTCGTACGTGAAGTAAACGCTTTGCTAACGGGCCCTCATTATCATCAAAAACAAAATCGTCAACTAATGTTCCAAATTCGTCAAGTGCTTGAGCACGAACTCCAGCTTGGCCTCTAAAAATTAGATATTTATAAAAAAGCTCTTCTAATGTATTACTTTTTGTAGTACACTTTATTAGTAGTTTTATTAAATACATAACTTTATTAAAAATAACAAGACTTAGTAATATTGTCCTGCTTACTAATATAATCATTTTAAAAAATTGTTTATTTATATTAACTTAACTGACATTTTTTAATCTATTAAAAATTACCTGGTGACATCATTTCGTTTTAATTCGGGAACAAATTTTTGTAATTGTTTGACTTGCGCTGAAATAAACAATCCTCGATAAGTTTCACGAATTCCAAACATAAAATATTTGAATATTAAATGTCTCATGCCACTAAAAACATTTTAGTTTATGAAAAAAAAATAATAAAGTTGATTCTAACCTGTAAGTAATCGATTCAAAAAAATCAGAAAATAAAAAGTCGGTAAATTTATAGCCTTCTCGTTTAAATGCTAAAACAGCATTTGGACCTAACAACACTTCTAAAAAAATTTTTTTTTAGATAAATCAAAATTTCTTCCTTTAAAAGGAAATAAATTAAACTCTTTGTTTAAAAACAATCATCCTAAATATTATTCGTTAAAAATATAATTCAACTAATCATTACAAATTGACATGACAACATTGACTGTTTGTCATCAGCGTGCTAGATTTTGTTTACATAAAATTAATAATATAACAATGTGTAAAAAAATAAACAATTCATCTATTATTTTTGCCAAAATTTTTGACGGTAAAATAAGATTAACCAAATCTTAGATAAAAAGAAATAATAAATTATTTTGAAATATAAATAACTAATTAACTTTAAATTTTGTAAATAACATTATTTTTCAAATAACATTAATAATACACTTACCGCCATTAATAGTCGGTGTAAAATGAACTCCAAGGAATGGCAGACTTGGATCAGGCACCTAAAAATAATATAAAAAACGTATTCAAATAAAAGAGTTACTTCTAAGCAAAAAAACCGGATAAATATTTGTCCTGACAAGATAACGCTTTTCCGGCTTTAAGTACAAATATTCACCACGAAACGGCATAATTTTAGGCAAAGCCGAGCATCCTGACATTTGCGCAACACGATCTGATTGTAATCCGGCACAAGTAATTACATAATTGGCAAATAATGCATCCTATAGGTTAAAAACTTATTCAGCATTTTATTAAAAAGACTTGGCCTTTTCATACAAAAATAATGAATAAAAAAATTGCCTCTTCTTTCTTAGATTCCAATTTCACAGCAAATTTTTTGTCATTATTTAGCTTAATACTAGTCAATGGTCGATTTAAGAAAATTTGACCGCCAGCTTCTTCAAAGTCTTTAGCATATGATCTTGTCACAACAGCCCAATCCACAATACCCGTATGTGGTGACCAAATTGCTTTGACACCCTATAATTAAAAACAGCATCTTAAAAAGTCGTAAAAGTTAATATAAATTTATAAATAGACTATGCCAATAAAAGACAAACTTGACAATGTGGCTCAATCTCTTGTATTCGCTTTACATCGACTATTTCAATTTTCTTGCAGCCATTTTTTTTTGCTCGTTCATATAATGCCTAAATTTCCGTCTCTAGAAAAAAAAACACGAAAAATTGGGGTCAGGAAAATGTCTTTGGTCGTAATCATTTAAAGCCTAGTTTCTTTGAAATAAGAAGGATTGAAAACCTTAATGAAAGCAATTTTTTTTATTTTTCCATAAAAAGGGCTCCAACAGCACTAAATTAAAAAATATTTTAAGTTGCAGAATTAGAAAGGGTAGAAACTCTTCACAGCATTGAGCTAGCGCAATTGAAAATAAATTATAGTAAGTAAATTCATCTAAAATTACATTGAGTTTTGGAATTTCACTTTCGTCAACAGCCACAATTAATTTACCACATTGCTTGAACGGAATGCCTTTTTTCTTAAGATATTCATATGCCAAATCAATTCCTAAACAAGAAACGTTTAATAAAATTCTACTTGTATAATGCAATACACTAAAATAATTAAGTGAAAATGTTCAGACCTTCAACGCATAATTTGGCTTTCAAACTTCCGGGTTGATAATAAATTCCAGCGTGCAAGACTCCGCTATTATGTCCGCTTTGATGTGCAGCTTTAAATTAAACATAAAAATAAAAATTTCAGACTAAAAAAACAACAAAAAAATTAATGTCACAAAATTGTGTATTATCTAGTCTCTTATACAAATTAGTTTTATAGTACAACATTTTTTTTATAACTAGGATCTGCTAAAAAATAAAAAGCAAACCAAGTTCTGCTTCTTTCTCAATTAAAGCAATTTTTAAGGAAGGACGAGTCAATTTTAGTTGTCGAGCAGTTGCACAACCTACAATTCCTCCTCCCACCACCACAACATCAAATTCGTTACTTTTTGCACTAAAACACTACACACTTTGATCAATACAAGAATGGTGATAACAAAAAAAGATTTTTGAAAAGGTTATTTACTGACAAAACAGACTTTTTATAACTTGTAAATTTTAAGAAACTTTTTAGCAAAATCATGAAGCTTTCTCTCTGCAAGACAATGTGTTTGCCGTCCAAATATTAAAAAACCCATAATCGCATTGCGAAGCATCTTTTTCTACCTCAAATTATAGAAAATTTTAATAAAACTTCAAATATAGGAGATCAGAATAACAAACAATTTGCTTTCAAATTTTTGCCATTTCCCTTAAATTCTATATCTAAGAATTTAGCAAGTACTTACGCAAACGCCTCGATGATTTTCATAAACTTTATAAATGAGAGATCCCCAATTAATATTATGTTTTCTATCACTTAACTTGGTTTTTAATGACATGCAAATTTATATGGGGATTGAACTAAAACACAGGAATTACAAAACAGAACTTTTATTCGGAACTCCAAACCAACCAAAACTCAAAGGTAATCAAATATTACAATTATTTTATGTTTTTGAGATATTTTACTCAAATTTTACCGTATGGGAATAGCCAAAAACCACCTTATAAAACAATACAAAAAAATAAATTTATTGTAATCAAAACAACTCCTTGAAAAAAAACAATTTACTTCATCAAATTTGCTAATTTTCCGCTCGTAAATGGACAGATAAAAACTCACAACGGTAAAAATAATGACTTTATAATTCCCATTAAGATAGGCAAACCCGAACTTGCTAAGCACAGCGCTCAACAAGATAGAGAACAGAACAAAAAAGCAAAGTTCAGGCGACGAGTAGTGGAACAAAATCATTGATAAAGTAATTTGTTACATCAAGTGTCAAAATGTTTAAATCAAAAAATAAATTAATCATTCAATTACTTTTTTGGAAATGCTATTCCGAAGGGAGGAATAAGTAACCCTTGAGTTTGAGCCAATGTTCTTGTTAAAGCTAAGTGCTTTAGCAAAAACCTATTATATACAAATAGTTTAACAATATAACTAAAGCCAAAAAAGACTATTAAAATTTTTAACAGAAGACTGCGTTTTTTACATCAACAATAGACTAAGCAAGTTTTAATAATAGCAATAAAACAAAAAATTGCAATGCAATCAAGACGAAAATAAATTAAAGACAAACAGTTAATAATCATTACTTAATAGAACGATCTCATATTAAAGCTCATCATGGTCTTCTTTTTTGTCAGATTCATCCTCATCTTCATCATCATCATCATCCTTCTTATCCTTCTGCTCAGCTTCTCGCTTCTTCTCTTCTTCTTCAAGTTTTTTGCGTTCCTCCTCATCATGTTTCTCTTTCAGTTTTTTTTCAGCTTCACGAAGGGGCTCGAAGTTCTTACTAGAGTGAGCTTTAGCGTCTTCAACACTATCGGCAATAATAATGTTGTCAAAGATAGTACCCGACTTGACTTGCCAGATGTCAATACCAATAGCACCAATGTCTTTGTAACGATAAAGATCATCGTCAGCAAAGTACTCTGGATTGTCAATTTCTGGGTGGATCCATTTGCCCTGAAAATTTATGTATTACAATAAAAGGGAAGTTCTAAGCACTCAAATAAGCTAAACGGCATAGAGCATAAATTACCTTATATTCAGGATTTTTGATTTGCTTCGGTTTCCATTCACCTTTGTACTCAGGATTGTCAATCATTGATGGTTCCCATTCACCATCCATCTCATCATCCCAATCTTCTGGTTTTTTAGCCTCTGGATCCGGAATGTGTTCTGGTTTCTCCCAGTCATCTGGCTTTGAGTCTTCTGGATCATCAATGTATTCTTTATCATCCCAATCTTCAGGCTTCTTTGCATCTGGATCCTTAATCTTTTTCTCTGGCAACAAATCCCAATCAGATTCAAGGTTCCCGCTCTCTGCTTTCTCGCCATCAATTTGAACTTCATAGGTGTTGTCCGAGTTAAGAATTAAAGTGTACAAATGTGTCAATTCATCATCCTAAAAATTTGCTTTCAAAAAGTGTTAAAAAGTTAAACAATTCAAATAAATATTCCCTACAGCAAAAAATATAAAACAAACTTTGCATCGAATATCTTTCTTGATCAAATGAGTTTTTCCTTTGTAATTCAAAATAACATGAACTTTCTTTGTTCCTGGACCGCAAATGTCTGGACCAAACATAATGTTGTAGGGAGTTTCTCCGTGGAATTTCTTTTGATCAATATCAGATGACATAATCTATAAAAAGAATAAAAATAAAATCTTAAAAAACAAATTTAATTTCTGAATTTTACCTTAACATAACCACCTCCACAGTCTATGTTTTGTTCATGCTTCACAGTAAGTTGAATAACAAGTTGTTTTCCTTCATTGCTAAAAGGTTTGTCTAACATAGCTGAGACTGCATAAAATCTAGCATCTTCAGATGTCTAAAAAAAAGATATAAACCCCTTAAATTGACTACAATAATTAAAATTAAAAGTTACTATTACAAACCTTTAACCCCTTGTCCCGCTCCTCGTCACCAAAAAATTTTCCAGCCGATAATACAAGCTTTCCGTATTCATCCCTGTGTTGCGATTGAACCCATCTATCAGACCAAGCCTCATCTGAAATAAGCAGAAGTTATAACAATTACATTAAAAAAATTATTGGCAAAGATATAGCTTTATAAGTTGCCTAATTAAAAAAAATAACAATAATACATACCGCTAAATGTTTCCTCAAATAAGAGTTTGGCATATGAAACAGTAGCAAAAGCGCCACAAAGTAACAAGATCTCTTTGATCATGTCTCTTTAAAAAAAATATAATAGATTAAACCAATACAAAAAAAATAACTAGAGACAAGAAATATTGCACACGCAAAACAACCCATATAAAGATATCTTTTGTAGAATTATTTACTATTAAAACAGCGGTCATTTGCTTATTGGTCCACGTCAACAAGCAACCAATCAGCAAAGGCCAGCCTTGCAAAGGTGGAAATTTGAAAATAAAGCAAATGCATAGAATATTCGCGAAAAGGAAATTTGGGAAAATTTACGAATTTTACGTTTTTTGCATAACGAGACATAAAAACAAATTTTTAACTAGGCCATTTACAAATTCTCTATATATGTTTTTGATAAAAAATAAGTGCAGATTTTTTGCAAAATGTCTGGTACACTTCGTAAAAAAAACACAGCTGATAAAAATGAAAATATTAGATTTTAACACTAAAAACTATAAGCTTTCCTTCTTCATATAATGGGAAACTTTTTATAGTACATTTCGCACTTTTTTTTTGTTTTTTTAAAGTTTTATGGGTTAAGCTTTTATATGGGTACGCCTGCCGCCTTTCTTCCACTAATCAAAATTTCACACTCCATTTTAAGCTAATATTGAAGTTTATAAGTAGTTTTTGTGAACCATTGTATTTAATTTATATAAAAATATCCGACCACAAAACTTTAAAATAAATATTGAAATTTATACGATGTTTTAGGAATAGTTTGTGCCAATTTGGTTGCATTCTTTTTACGCTTTGTAAACATCATTTATACGCCAAGTGCCTATTCAACATTTTTCATAATTCTTTAGTTTTATCCTAAATCTTCTAATTAATGATAGTACACAAATAAAGAATAAGTGATTTTTTTATGAGACAAATAAGTTTGGCACAAAAAAAGCTTGAATACTATTAAGTGTTTTAGGATTTGCTACAAACATTTGAGGTGGATTTAACTCATTCTTCATAAAGCCATCGGAAAGAGAGAACGCTGCATCAAAAAGTTTCTGTTTTGAACAAATACTTCAAGGATTGCTACAGGTTCATCAAGCTTTGAACATAAGCCTGTCTTTCTGTAACATTGAAAATTATTGCAGCTAAATTGGTATAAAATATTTAAAACTCCTTACAAATTTCAATATTTGCTTAAAATTCAGTGTGAGGTTCCAGCTAGTAACAGAAAGGCAACTTGAAAACAAAGTGAAACAAAACTTTGAAACAAACCATTTTTTGTGTTAAAATTTTAGAAATAGAATTTTTTAATGCGTAATTATTTTCCCCATATATTTATATATTAACAAAAAACTACATACCATTTATTTACCTATAAATTCTAATTGATATAACGCAGTTTAGTGTTACTATCCCCAATTTATGTCTGAGTTTAAAAATTTATTCATGAAACCAGTAAAATTAACAAAACGGCAATGTGTACATGGACAGTAAAAAATAAAATAAATTTAATTCGTTTTTAACGACGCTTCCGTTCGTATTTGTATTTCTTATAGGTTGGCGACCTTGAACGAGAAACGTGGTTCCCCCGTGGAGACTTACTTCGGCTAAAAATCAGTATATAATAAAAAAAAAATTATCCTTTATAATATGATACATATATATAGTTTAAAGCACCTTTTATTTCGATCACGATCTCGACGCTTCTCTTTATAATCATTTTCATCCTTGCGCCGATTTTCAGAACGCTTTTCATTCCCTGACTTTCGTTTATCACTTTTTTTCTCTACTCCTTCCTAAAATTTTTTATAAAACATACTATAAATATTGGAATTTTTGATTACCTTCATAGTTTCAAATTTTTTCTTAATCGATCGAACTTTTTCACAATTCTCGGATTCCATTGGCTTGCTTATTTCGGTTCCATTTTTATGCAATTTTTCAGAAAGTTTTTCAACATGACTGCAAAGACGATGTAGCTTTGGCACCTAAAAATCAAAGAAACAAGTTAGATTTTACAGAAAACAATTAACACAAACCTGAGTTTTAGCGTACAATTCCATCAAAATTACCGAAATCGCTTTTACATCTCGATCACTAACATCGAACAGTTCAAACCAAGGAAAACGATTTTTTGGAAGTACAACCGGTTCATCAATAGTCCTGGCAGCTAAATGTATGCAAGCACAAGCAATTGTTTCAGGACGATACCTCAGAAAAATATCAGTTCGAAGACCATCGTTCATATAACTCCTTAAAATAAAAGCTTAAAAAATACCAGAAAAGTATGTTTAACATTAGAAAGTTTTCTAAAGTCAAAAATACGTGTTTTCAATCATACAAAATTAAATTTTTTCAACTAATTGTTAAAACAAAAAATTTGACAAAAAAAAGATTTATTTTGCAAAAATGTACCATGCTTTTTGCAATAAATCTTTCGCTTCTAATAATTTTAAGCTGTTCAGGTAAACGTAGATAAGTTTATGTGGATGATGTACATGAACGACAAATCCTAAGGTATTGAGAATTCTTCGTTCAGCTTTAATTACCAAGTTCTTCATAATCCGATAGTTCGAATCCAAAGGCATAGGATAGAGTCTAAAAAGAAATAAACACATATATGGGATCTGAAAAAAAAACATTAGTAAACTGTTGAAGCATTTTTTAGGACTTTTCGGGTGTATGCAACTTTACTAAGCTTTAATGACCTCCAAGCTATATCTTTACGGTACAAATGTTTTAATTTAGTAAAAAAAGTGCTTGAAATACTTAAATTTACAAATAAAACACTAATAACAAACTTTATTACGACTCAAAAAATGTAAGATATTAACACTAAAATTTTCTTAAAACAAATTTACTAAAAAATATAAGAGAATAGAATCAAAAGAATAAAACGTAAATAAAGCAAAAATTTAGCTTGAAAGACCTTAAAACTTATCATAAAATCGCAATACAGTAACGCAATATTTACCTTGTCTTGTTTGTAGATACTTAACAATGCCCATCAAGTTTAATTTGTTTTATATTATTACTAAAAGACTGAGTTACGCTAAACGCGCTTAATCAAACAAAACATCAGCTCATATAATTTTTTAAAGAAAAAAATTAGGCCCAATGTGTATCTTTGTACAATAGTATTAATATAACACGTTTCCTTAACTTAACTATGACCTAAATATTTCACCTACTTCTCTTAATGAACATTGTTTAATCAACAAAGAGACAAATTAAATATGCTTAGAAACCATGAAATGCATTGTTTGTACAAGACGACTACCACTTGATGACTTATCCAGTGTAAGCGTAGTTTATGCCATCAAGCTACGCGGAAAACGTAGCTGCTGGTAGACTCCCTGGCACCTATATAAAATTGCTTTAATATATTGAAATACAGTTAAAAAAAGAAACCCTCAAAAATGCCTTTAACCCTTATGATCAAGGCAAAAAAATAACGAGAAAAATCTGGAATAGTTAAATTTGTCAAGAAATATTGACTATAATACAAACAAAACAAGTATGTACACAAAATGCTTCAACAGTTGGCGATAAGAAAAATAATTTAAAACCTTACTTTTTTGCGTTATTCAATTGTTTTAAGCGATTGTAAACATTAAGCACATCACGAGGCTTTCTAGGCTCCTCTTCAATTTTCGAAGCTAATAAAAGACAAGCCATAACTGTATGCTAAAAAACAGATATAATAATATAAAATACTTAAAATCTTTTACATAAATTTAATATCTTACTTCAAAGTTGTAACGAACAAAAGACTTTTGATAATAATATCTGTGGAACAAAATTTGGCCAGTAGCTGCTGCAGTTTGAGGTAATTGTAACAAAATAGCACCGTACTGAATAAGTTCGCATCCAAGATAACGTATTTCCTAAAAAAACTGTCTTAAAACTAATAAAAATATTTTTATTTCACAAAAAAGATAAAAAAATCAAGGATTACCTTCTCAATTTCTCGATCCAGACCATGCGCTAAGGAAGGAGGGTTTTCTAGCTTCTCCAAGGAGTTAGAATTATTAACAAGCAACCATTTATCGGCAGAAATATCAATTTTCGAATAAGTACGCTTCATTCCATAGCTAGATGACTTAATTTTATTTACAAGAGATAGTTGGTCTTCGATGATAGGAAAATTTCCATCAATATCGGAAGTCATAACTTCACCAGACATAACTACAAAAATAACAAGAATTAAAATTTTTCTTTAAACCACAGCAAAAAAACCTCTAATCTATATTGTAAAAACTATTTCCAAAAAAACATTCTTAAAATTATTGACATCATGTAAAAAGATAAATTTAAAAGCTAAATAGTACAAACAGCTAAAACCAAAAATATTAAAATATTTTTTCCAATATACAAACATGTAAATGCTTCACACACTTGTATTCACCTATAAAAACTAATAACAAATGTCATTCTTTGTTCTCTGAACAACTTAAACAAAAAAAAACAAATTTGTGCTTTGTTTTTACAAATGTTTAAACTAAACTTTATACATACAGTTTCAATTCAAAAAAAAATTGCGGGAAATTCAAAAAATATATTTTTTTGAACGCGTCTTCTCGCTCAAAATTTGTTTGATAAATTTTACTTTTATTGAAAGTACACTTTATTCTTGTAAAGAAAATAAGCCGTACAAGTAAAAAAAATGAGTAAAAAAAAAATAAAAAATATCAATTAAGCTTTTAGTATTTTTTATAAACATTTTTTTTTGTTTTTTATATTTTACATTCAAAAGTATACAAAATTAAGAAAATTAATTTGATATTAGATTTGGAATATGATTTTATCTAAAAGTTGTTTTTGACCAGCTTTTTTAACAAAAACTAATTATTAACGCTTATATTGAGAATTAAAAAAAGTAAGAACTGTAAATTACTGGAACAAATATAGCCTGTTGGATTTTTTACTAGAGGACATATTTCATCTGAAACTTTATTTTTTTTTAGTGTTTAAACTTTAATATGCATGCCTTGAAAAGTAAAAAATATGTTTATTTATTCTTGTAAAGAAAATAAACCTAAGTTTTATAATATTTAACTTTTTTTATT
>JANSTW010054145.1:0-12130 GCA_027564275.1 Diadocidia ferruginosa
CTAAATGTAGTTGATTTTTGATTGTAAATGAATCCTTTAGCGGCAAATTCTTTTTTTACGTTTAGTATTCATAAATAATTGTTTATGTCTATTTAAAACTGTTCAACCACATTGTTCAGCGCTTAGATTAAAAAATTATTAACAAAAAAACAATTAATTTTAAAGTTTTTTTTTTAAATTGAATATTTTTTGTACATACTTATTATTTTTTATCAATTACGATATAAATTCGTTTCTGTTTATGACTGCTCTTTTTTTTGATATAATAAAAAAAAATGTTTGTACGCAACTTAAAGAAACAATTTTGTTGAAGACACGTATTAATCGGTTTAATTTTTTTAATTTTTGTTAAACCCTTAATAACTTGGGAATACAGAATAAGGTTTGATGTAAAATTTCACTATACATGATATATTATCATAAATAGAAGTGTTAAAAACTTTATGCGTCGCAAAATATAGACGATTATTCCGAATTTTTCAATATATTAATCGTCGAGGCGTAAAAATGAAAACCACCAACTTTTTTTCCATGACAACTTTTTTGGTTTTCATAAATATTAAAAAAAAGGTTAATATTAAATTTATTGCTTTGTAAAGTATCCATGACAAAGGAAACGAATTTTATCCAATCTAAAATTAAAACTTTTAAAATAGGATGAATAATTTCGCATAATGTATTAAGGCAAATAATAATTTGTTTTGTTAAAATAAAGGTAAATAGTTCAAGCTTAAAAATAAAATTATGTTAACTAAAACGAAAATAACCGCTTGTTTAAGCAAATTAACGAAATACAAAAAAATAATTTCAAAGATATCAAATTATTTATATAAAACCTTTTAATATTGTTGTGTTGGATATAATATATCATTTTTTGGGACATGTATTAGTTAATTTTGCTTTACTTTTCAATTAATTGAAAGACTTTTTAGTAGACATAAGTCTAAACTAACAAGCGAAATTGTAAATTATTAAAATTGTAATTTATGTTTTATTTAAAAAATGCAACTTCAAAAAATTAAATATATAAAAAACACATAATACAACATAATAATACAACATATAAGTTTTAAACTAAAAGAAAAATGAGCAAAAAAACACTTTAAAAATCATTTAAATTCCTAAATAAAGAATTTACAATCAATAAAATAAAACAATGCGTAAATTTCTTAGTTATTTTGCATTATAATTAAATTTTAAGAGTTTAAATTTACTCGATAATCAAAAATGTAGAAATTAATTCAAATCTCATAAATATATTTGAGTTTTGTTAATTAACATAGATTAAAAGTGGGACTGCAATAATTGTTACTTAAGTTATGAAAATAATCAAAGCTATAGTGCATATTGATAGATTTTTGTTGTCAAACCTATTTTAATTTTTTATTCATTCGTAAGGTTTATATATTGCAATGACTCTTTTATTTTATTATATAATTAATTTTATAAAGACTTCTAAGAAAAAAAGTTTTCATCAGAACAAAATTTGAACTACAAAAAGTAATAATTTCGTAATTATTGCAATATTTTTAGCAATCATTTAAATGTGTGATTACCATAAAAGCAAAGTTCTTAAATTTACAGCTAATTAAAACTAAAATGCAATGCAATTATACACTTGTTTTGTAACTTTTGTTGATCATTATTTTAAAACGACGAATGATCTTTGACTGGAAATTATCTTAGCCAACAAGAGTGCAAAAAATTATTTTCTTAAATATCCTTCTCGCAATTACTTATGCATACAAATTTTATATACTTTTAATTATAATTTATTATTTCATTCTTATTATGGACCCGGGATTCCATTTATTTTAAATCTATTAATATTCAAATCTTTTATCATAAACAATAAAAAAACAAATACACTTTGTTTATCAATTTAAAAACCAAAGTTCAGTTTTCCCCCTGTTTTTTATTGACTTTGTTATTATTTGTCACATAATATTTTATTGTAAGTATTTCGACGTTCTTTTCCAATTTCATAAAAAATATAGAACTTGTTTATGGCTTTATTTGGATAGATACATATGTAAATATATATGCTTAATCAAAACATATGTACAATTTTAAATGGCATAACCGTCAGACTAAAATAATTAAAAAGCAAGACAAAATATAAAAATATAAAGCACCAAAACATTCAAATAAATTAAATATCTTAACAAGAATTATGAAATTAAGAAATAAGTTTCAAGGCTTTCTATAATTCCGTGGAATCCATGATAAATCAGTGGGCAATTCAGGAACAACTACGTCTGATGTTACCGGGGCATGTTGAACATCTAAAAGTCGTACACGAACTTCCAAATTTAAAAGATAATCTACCTAAAAGAACATATAAAAATTATTGCTTCAATATCAAATTCACATTTTAATGCCTGCTTTGTTTAAAAAAAAACCTCAGTTTTCATTGCTGGTGATTGAAGCGCTGTTCGAGGTAAAATTAGACAATTCATTCCATCAATCCACTGGTTAAGATTAGTTTCGTTATTTGTAGAAAGATGCAACTGCTCACAACCACTCATTGAATCTCCGCTCAATTCAATGCAAAAACCACAGCGAAATAATGAAGACGTTGACGGGTTCTTTTTCGAAAGTTTTACACCTACTTGTTGTGAAATTTGACTGCTGTATTCGGGACCGTGCATAATTTTTTGTATGTTAAAAATAGAAACTAAAAATAAAAAGATAAAAAAAACGTTCAAAGAAATTTTTTATAATCTAAGATAAAGATATTGAAAAAATTAAAATAAAAAGAACTTTTATGCTTAAAATTTAATAATGCACATTTTCTTCATCAATAGAAGTAAAAAAAATGCCAAAACATATGATTTTTTACAGAACGGTTTTAAAAATTTACTTTTCTTCATAGACGATAAGTCTAATTCCATCTGACGATTTGGCACAACTTTACAATCAGAGTAACAAAAATAACGTTCATTCTCTTCCAATTTCCAAAACCAGAATTGTTGTTGTTGTAGTTCTAAACCGTCCAAAATAAGAAAAAATATAAAAATCAAAAGACACCTTTTATTTGAACTTTTCCAACAAAAACTTTTGCAAAAACAAGTCCTTTTTTTAAAAAATTCTTTTTTCGTTCCATAACTAATTGTTCAATTCCAGGTCTAAGGTGATCTGTAAGTGATCTAAAATTTTTAACTTTTTTTAAATAATTGTTCCCATATAACTTACTGTATTCCAACGCTATTTAGTTCCAATTCTTCTTGTTCAATGCGCTCACGTTCCCAAATTTTTTGCATATAAAAATACGAAAACTTTTTTTGCACAATCTTATCCAATTCATCTAGAGAACCAGGATTAAGCGCTAATGCACGTTCCATTTGATCTTCGACCACCGACACTACCTAAGTATTTTATGTTTAATCTTAAAAATAATTTAATTATTTAAACCTCTAGTTTTTAAATATTAAAATAGCTTATAAAAAAATAATAATTTCCATATAACTAGAAAACTGTATATAAAAAAATCTAACTATGTCTAAGTCGCCTACATTTGCGTGCATTTCGCGCCATGTCCTGTGAAATAGTTCAACCATAATACCAAATATGTCATAAAATGGACGTTCAGATTTTAAAATAAGTTGAGAAAAATCTTTACGATTTGGAAGTTTAGTTTTATCTAAGGTAGTACTTTTGTCTATATTCTAGTCAAATAAATGTTTGAAAAAAAAACTACCTCCGTAAATTCCAAGGGAAAGAATGAGTGAGTTAGTTAAACTTGTCATAATTACCGGCCAAATACTAAACCTTAATGAAGCTTCAGATTGAATCTAAAGCTTTGCTTATTTAAAATAATGCCAAAAAATAAACACTTTGCAAAAAAAATTTAATAAAGAATTGATTCGCTAAGTTCCTAAAACACATCTCTGCATCAATACTAATAGTCTTTACCTCCCTAAAACGCGAATTGGTTGGCCGATTTTCAGGTCTAGTAAATTCAAGAATTGCACAAAGAGCCAAAGAACCAGGTGGTGATTGTTGAACAAGTTTTTTAAAATGGTTAGCATCTAATATTCGATTACGATTTTGAAGATCTTCATCATATATACCGCTTAAATCATTATCTACATCTCCATTTACCGAAAATTCGCGTTGAAATATACCACAATTTAATGGATTATTTTTTGAATTCCATTCCTCCATTGCCTTAATGATAGATATATAAAAAAACATTAATTAACGCACTAAGAAGTGCATAAAAATATTAATTAAAAATGAATAAAGATTTGGAAAGAAACAATTTTAACTATCTTTATAAGAAAAAAAAACGTTCAAGGTTCTAACAAAAAAAAAGTTATTAATACTAATCTTGAAACGCACTATTTAAACAGAAAAGATAATTAATATTTTATTTGCTAATTATTTTCAGCATTTTAATTTTCACTTAAAAAATCACAAAAAGATAAAATTAAAGCATTTTTTATTTATTCCTTGTTTTGCTGAAGTAACTCAATTTTGTAAAGTAGAAAATACATGATTAAAAAAATTCACCATAATATAGTCAATTTCCTGTTCTGTAGGTGATCGCAATGCCAATTTTCGAAGCTCTTCTACCAAAATATTTTGAATTTCAATAAGTTGAGAACGAATTTGCTGATCTGATGAACGCATTTCTCGCATAATACCCGTTTCGATAGCAGCCACAAAAGGCTTTCCGTGCAAAATCTTAAAGTTAAAAAAAGTAGAAAATTATTTGCATAAGAAATCGCAACCTTAACAATTGACTGTTTTTCTTCGTTACTTGATTTTTGGTAAATAACATTCATTAACGTCAAGGCGCTAAGTAAAATACGTTCATCGGAATTCTCCAAATGTCGAATTAATGTTTCAAATTTAACCTCTTCTTTTAATGCTTCCTCAAGTTGATTGCTAAAAATTAAATAAATCAATTTTTTTTGGAAAAAAATATTATCAAAACTTAAAACTAGTTAATAAATTTACAACATTTTTTAAATATAAGACAATAAAAAGATAAGTAAACTTATTCGAAAAAATTTAATTATTCAATTAACAAAAGTTACTAACCATCTACTCATAACATTTAGAATAATACTTAATGAAAGATAAAGGGAATCGTTATTCTCCATTTTTGAACTACCATTAACGTAAACGGCAATCTTTTCGACAAATTTATGTGTTATATCTTTCCAATGAACAATTTCTAGGTGACCCATAAGGACAAGAAATGTTTGTAGAATTTGACACAATATATTCACATTACTAAAAATTTATACATATAAAAACAAAAAATTTTATTAAAAAGATTTAGAGCTTACGCCTCAAAAGCTCCGCTTTCAATGATATTAATAAGCTCTTTGACACCACCATTTTCTTTTAAAGCACTTGCAAATGCATTATCAGCTGCAAGACTCACAAAAAGTGCCAAAGAATTCAATGCAACCAAACAATCTTTAGACAAGTCGATACGTTTTAGTTCGGATAAAAGTGTGCTAGCATAATTGGCCTACAAAAATAAAAAAAGTAAAACAAAAAATTAAAATACAAAAAATAAACTAACAGGTGATGCAGTTAAAATAAGAAGGAAGCCTTGCTGAATTAAATGTTTATTTTCGTCAGTTACAAATCTCCTTCCATCATCAAACATCAATCCATACGTACAATTTTCATTGCTTTGCGGTTGACCCAATTGATTGCTAAGACGATTAATAAAATCTAGCAAGTTATCTCCCTAAAACTGATATAAAAATAAATACTTTAAGCAAAAAACTATACTTCTTTATCAAATATTGCAAATGTAGAACATGGAATAGATTTGTCCAAAGACGAGTGATTATTAAGGTTTTTAGATCCAGACTTTAAATTATTTTCACCGTCTAAAAACCGCCGAATTTTTAGGTCAAGTTGAACGGCTCCCTGGAAGTTAAAAAATACTAAGAACAATATAATTTTTACTATTAAAATTTTATACTCATTCAAATAAACTCGTGTAAGAGATTAAAAATTATATTTAGTTTTTAATTTTTTTTTTTAGTATTACATTAAACGACTGTAAAAACAACCAACCTTAACTTCGTTGTCCTTTGGCCGCGTATCAATAAAATTAAGCACCTTAGCAGACGCATGAAAGCTTGACATTATTTACATTGATTAAATTACACAGCGTCTCATTCGTCCATTAATTAAATCAAAGATATCATAAAAAATAGTTAAGTTACATTTAAATTTATTTGCAAAAAAATAAGATTTAAAATAAACTTTATTTTATCGTGTTAAAACTACCAAATTTCAAAAATACGACTAAATATCAGACTTATAAGTCTATAGACATTTCCAATCTTCCTAACAGTTTCAGTTAATTTGTAGCAAACTTTAAAAATAAGAATAAAGCAAGTTTTATAATGGATGCCTCTATGCACGTTTAAATTATAAGAAAAGTTTCCTCATCAGGATTTTTATTTCGGATTGTTTTCAAAAATAAGAGTGAAATGGCTTTTAAAGAATTTTTTATACTAAAAGAAAGAAACTTTTATTATTTCCAGAAGTAATTATATTATTTTGATTAGAATTACGTATTATAGTTTTTATTTTTAAGTATAATATTGATTAGGTTGAACTTTTAGAAACTTTCTATGTCTGAAATAAGTTCAAAGGACCATTTAGAAAACTTTAGAGCGCGGTTTATAGCTACTATTGGTACGGAAGGCAGTAAGAATGGTATATTATTATGTGAAGCATTAGCCAATTATAAGTCAGTTTTATATTAGTCAATTATAATTTTAATGCCTTTAATATTTAGGAAAGATTGGAATGAAACAGTTGAAAAGTATGTCTCACTTTTTGATTGCAAGGATGTACCAACTTTGTTAATCAAATTGCATGATGTAATTCAATTACGTAATGGTAGAGTCTTTCCTGTTGTTACTAATACAAATAGTCATGTTTTTGACCTTATTGATCGTACAACTAAGTAATTTTTTAATGATTAAAACTTTCAAGATTTTTTTTATTTTAAGTCTTCCTTATTTAGAAAATGTAAAAAGCCAAAAAAGAAATGCCACTTTACAAACCTGAAATTTTATAATAATCACCACTTTTCACATCTCAGCTCCTCACTTCACCCTGGAATGAGTAGCACATCATCAAAGCTAAGAAAAAAAATAATGCCTGTTGTTCCAATTCAGAAAGTATAATTTTTTAAACAGTTTCCTTTAATACTAACTTTATTTATAACAATTTTTTATTTTGTTAAACTAATAATTTATTATGTTTAGGTTGGAATTGATCCCGCTAAATTGAAAAAAAGTAATCTAAGTACTTACACTTCTTTTATGGATGCAAAGGTCATTCCAAATGTTTCTTTGTCTTCATCTGCTTCCAAATCATATCAACAATCCCCTTCAGTTCCTACTCCATCGATTCCTATTGCTCATAGAGTTTTGATTAATGGATTATCTCTTTATCAATCAAACTCGAGGTGTGGAATGTCTAATGCTGATTCTCAATTACAGAATGAAAGATTAACTGAATTGTCAACCACTTTACAAGTAACTGGAGCGCAGCCTTCAAGAAATAATTTTAGTATTTTTTTTACATTTAATATTATTAAAAACATTTATTAAATAAAGTAATACATTTATTAACTTTTTATTACATAATCTTTTATTATTTTATAATTTTTTAAACTGACATTTCTAATTTAAGTCTTTTGGTATTTTAGCTCAATCTTTGAGTTGCGGTGTACCTAGAACTATTGAAGAAGGAAAATTAAATTTTTCGTCTTCAGTGTATGTTAATAATAGTATAAAAAAACAATCTTCAAATTTGAATGTTATAAAGAAATCTGATTGTGAAAGAGCTACGTACAATGATTGCTCTAAAGTTGAACTTGTACGGCCGCCTATAAAATCTTTAGTAACTTCCTCAGTGAACTGTTTTGACCAGCAATTTCAGAAGAATAGTCTTTTTAGATCTCAGGTTTTGATTTGTAATAGATTTAACTTTTTTTTTAATTTATTTAAAATATAAATATTTTTATTGTATTTGAAATTTTATTATAACATTTTTTTAGATGCTTCAAATCGCAAAAACAACTTCTGATGTTATTAAACTGGAAAACTTTAAAATCGAAGATGTCTCAGTAAGTTTTTTACATTTTTTTTATTTTCAATTTAATTTTTTTTTAAATTTTTTGCTTTAAAAATAAAAGAGTCTAGCTTTACAAAGTGTAAATAATTTTATAAACATTAATATATATATATTTTTAGAATGAAGTTCGAGAAATTGTATTAATAATTCATAAAGTTGGTGGAACTATTGAATTAGATCATTTAAAAAAATTATATTATGAAAAATACCAAGAGGATCTAACGGGTAAAAGGGTAACTTGCTTTCAAATATTTTACAATAACAAATTACAATATTAAATGTGTTTTAGCTATCTGATATCTTGAAACTTAATTGTAAAAATCATTTCATTGCTTTTGAATCATATCGCCCACCAATTTTTAAATGCATTATGCATGCTTCAGCTGACCCTGTTATTTCGTTGTCTAAACAATGTGGTTGGTTTTTTATTTATAATATACGTATTTATTTTCAAAATTTCAACTTGTCATTAATTAATTTTTTAGATGAACTTTTAGCGCTTATATCTTCTAATGATGAATTAAATCCTAAGCCAGCTTTACCAAAATCTTCTAGTTTTTCAAAGCCTACAAAACCAAATAAATATTTTATGCCGTTAGATTTGGATATTATAAAAGCCGAAAAAATATATTCGAAACAGGGCTTAAGGGTTTCTGCGTTGAAAGAAACATCTTTGTCGCATCTGGATGACTATCTAGAACAATCTTTGTTAGCAGAACTTAAAGATGATGAAGAAGACTTTGATTTGCCATTTAGCGTTAACCATTCTAACGACAATAGTAATGAAAAAGATGTGCCTAGAACTTATGAAAATTCCAAACCATTCCAGTCAGAATTAATGATTAAGTTAAAAACAAGTAAAACATCAATGAAAGATATTGTTAAGGTATGTTATTTGAAGTCTGAGTAATTTTATGAATATTATAACTTTCTATTATGCATATAATTTATATTTCTTCATTTTGAATATACGTTTATTTTTTTAAGCTAAAAGATTTTTAGGCGATTTCATCCATTAAACGCTCCAATTTTGAGGGGAAAACTCTGTATTATGATGCAGATTTTATCATATCGATGATTGATCAAAATTTGCTTTATATCATGAATAAAATTAACTATTCAAAGAAGCAAGCAAAGCAGATTATAATCAAAAAATTTTCTGAGCTTAGCAATTAAGCTAGATTAATTTTTCACAGATTTTTTATTGTTTTGATTAATGAGGATGGTAGTAGATATGTATTTTAATTAAAATTTGTAGTTTTATGCGTAAAGTTGTTGTTCCATAAGTTTAACGCAATTTAATTTGTAGACTTTTTAATAAAAATTGACGTTAAGTGTTTAGTTTTTTGACAGGAGTTTTAAAATATTTTTATTACAAAGTAGACAAAATAAAAAAGGAAAAAACTTCTCTTCTCCAAAAAGAAAGTATCACGGAACTCTGATTTTTTTGATTTTAAATATTTTTGTTTTTAGAACATAAAAAAACCCCCGAGGACTTTTTTGAACAGATTGGGGACCTAATGTTAAATTACGATTATACAATTTTAAATTTCTTTGAATAAATTTTATAATTATTTTAAGATTTGTGGTCTTTATTAGGTTGTTTTCATAATCGCTATATTTGCGTGATTTCATATTTTTTGAGTGAAAATTATGGTTTTTTCATTGGTTACATAAAGCGGTCATATTTTTAGATTGATATGTTTAAGGTAAATTTGATCGGTTTTAAATAACGTAAATAATTTGAGGGAAATATACAATAAAAGAATTTGACTACTGATTTTAAATAATTTCTAAGACAATGTATCAAATAATGAAGTGTTTAAGGACTTTAAATTCAAGGTTACGAAAGATGCTTAAATGAATATTGCAGCATTATCTTGTTAGCCAAAATGAAATAACTAATAAAGTTAATGACTTGAATATTGAGCAATTTGATCTTTTGAATTTTGATAGTCCACGCAATCTATTTCAAAATCGGTTTTTCCACAACTTTTTTAAAACTCTGCTAAAATGTAAATAGGAACTCATTTAAAACTTTTTTATTGAGTAAAGTTTTATTTTAAAATACGAAAAGTGAATAGCAAAAATAGACTTTTTTATTATGAAATTCTTTTCATAAAATATTATTAATACATTTGTTTTGCTTATTTTTATTCATAGTAAAATATATTGTGTCTTGAGAAGACAACATTTATTTTGTAAAAAAAATTCAACTTTTGGATCGCCAAAGTTAGCTAAAATTGTTTTTATAAGTATTAAAACTTTTTATAAGGAAAAAAGGTATTTACAGGCTTAAATTTTTTGTCTGGATATATTCTAAGCATTTTATTAATATTTAAACAATGATTTTTTTAATTAAAAATGTATAATAATTTTTAGTACTTATTATTTTCCTAAAGAAATGTTTCTCAGAACTTTGTTTGCTTTTTTTTAAGATTAAACATTCAGCAAAAAAATATTTAAAAAAAATTAAGGTGAAGATGAATTCTTGCTCAAAATTAAAGGCTATAATTTGTCCTTCAATTCTAAATGCTGACCTTGCAAATTTGGCAAGTGAATGTCGTAATCTGCTTCAAGCTGGCGCAGACTACCTTCATTTAGATGTAATGGACGGTCATTTTGTTCCAAATTTAACCTTTGGTCACCCCGTTATTGAGTGCTTAAGAAAAAGCCTTGGTAACGAGCCGGTAAATTAATTTATTGCTACAAGCTTTTTTATGCTATTTAATAAAATTGATTAATTCATACAGATTTTTTTATTACTTTATTATATATAATTTGGAAATTTGCGCATTACCGTTTTTTTAGTTTTTTGATATTCATTTGATGGTTTCGGACCCTGAACAGTGGTTAGAGCCGATGCGTGCTGCCGGTGCTAATCAATTTACTTTCCATTACGAAGCGATTAATGGCGGTGATTCAGCGGTAGACTCTCTTATTGACAAAGTTAAGAATGCAGGATTAAAATGTGGGCTTGCGATTAAGCCAAAGACACCGGTACGAGGTTTGATTCTTTCTTAATTGTATAATAGTTGCAAAAAGGTTAGACATTTAGTGAAATTGTGTTAATATATACCAGAAAATTAGTGAGATTACCTTATAATTGCAAAACTATTATATTTCTATTGATTTTATTATGCATATAAAAAGTTATCTTAAGACAATGAACTTTTTTTTAATTTAATAGCTTGGTTTTAAGTATTTTTCTACTTATTCAATTTTTTTTTTACTTTTTTAAAATTCGTGATTTAGATATATAAATTACCCTTAAATGTTTTTATGTTTATTTTTTAAATAATTTTTGTAAAGGAAATATTTGTGTAAAGCATTATAGGTTGAAAAGCTACTACCATTTGCATCCAAGCTTGATTATGTGCTTGTAATGACCGTAGAACCAGGTTTTGGTGGTCAGAAATTTATGTCTGATATGATGCCTAAGGTAAAGCAAATTCGTGCTCAATACCCTTTACTCGATATTCAAGTTGATGGTGGGATTAGTAAGGATAATGTTCATCAATGCGCATGTGCTGGCGCTAATATGATTGTTTCAGGTACAGGAATTATTCGGACTCCTAATCCCTCACAAACAATTTCACATTTAAGGGCAAATGTGGAGGAAGCAATTGAAAAGACGTACGCAGTTTGAAATGTTTTTAAAGATTTAATTACACAGGGTTTATTGTGCTTTTTAATAATTAATTTTTTTAATATGTTAGAGCCATTTAATAATTCTAATTATTTAATTCCAAGAAAATAGTTTATATAATTTTATTGACGAACTATTGTTGTGAATGAAATTACTGATTGTTATCCTCAATATTTTTAAGTTCCTCTTAAAACTAAATCATTTCGTATATTTTATTGAAAAGGAATAAGATTAAGAAATTACTTTATTTAAATATCATATCATTTGTAGGAATTATTTATTAAATCGTCTAAAAAAGTAATAAAATAGTTAGACTTCTTTGAAAGCTTTTTTGACATTTGCTTTTCAAAA
>JANSTW010054156.1:0-12129 GCA_027564275.1 Diadocidia ferruginosa
GTGCGTTGGAAGCAATTTGTTGATGCCCTATGCTCCCACGCTATGGAGTAGAGGATGAGATGATGATGATGATGATATTAATATTAACTGTTTTACAGTATTAACAACCGTTTTACAACTGATAAGTCATTATGGCGGCCTGTACCCAAACTAGCAACAGAACATCATACAGTTAGTTATGTTGTCAATTTTTGAATTTCAATACAAAATTTTTGTCACTTCTAAAGGGACTGACAAATTCATTATCTTCGTTAAAAATTATTTATGGCATACAACACTCCACTTTTGATATAGTCGTTAATAAAAACTGCATGGTATCAGATCAGAGAAAAAGAGAATTATGGTCTTCGCTTTGAACATTTATCATTTAATTTATGAAATATCCCATTCTACAAATATGGAATGAATCTCCAGAACTAGAAATGTTTGTATGGACCTTACTTCAACTTATTAAAACCTAGACTAAATTAGATAATATCCAAATAAATATTTTTGGTCTGACCAATGTTCTTTTCTTTGCTCGGTGTTTATTTTGTTTAAATAAAAATAACTTTACATGGAATTAGAACGATTGCTTGCTTTAAAATTTATTAAACTATTATTTTACAGCGTTTTGAAGATAATTGTAAACATTTGTTTATTATTTTATAGAAAATTTGGAAATTGTACGTGGATTTCTTAACGATTACGGTGATTATGTGCGTATTTGGATTGGACTAGATTTGAACATATTCTTGAAAAATCCCAAAGATGTTGAGGTAAATAACTAAAGATTCGTTTTTTTGTCGTTGGTTATAATTAACATATAAACTAATCACATGTCTATGTATGTATTTATAACCCCGTGCCAATTACATTGTTTTAATATTTAGTTATACGAGTAACTATAAAAAAAATGTTTTAATTTTTTATATGTATTTTGAAATTTGTGAGAATAACTTTACTTTGAATTAGACCGAATGCCTGTTTTCAAGTATGTAACAATAAAAAGATTTCATTATTATTTTTAGATGGTTTTAAGCAATCAAAAATTCATTGAAAAGGCATCTCTGTATCGATTTTTAAAACCATGGCTAAAAGAAGGACTGTTGTTGAGCAAAGGTAAACCTCCCATCCATTCATCCCTCCCTTTAGTTAAAAAATAATAATCATAAGTTGGATGACATTTTAGGCAAGAAATGGTATCAACGACGAAAAATTCTCACTCCAGCCTTCCATTTTAAAATTTTGGAACAATTTATCGATACATTTGATCGTCAAAGTAACACATTAATTGAGAGTTTGGCGAAGGTCGATCATCAGGAAACGGTTGAGCTGTATCCGATTGTAACTCTGTGTGCTTTGGATGTCATTTGTGGTTGTTAATATATTTATAATTTTTTTTAATAAAAATAAAATAAACATTTAAAAATTTTAGAGTCTGCAATGGGAACATCGATAAATGCACAATTACAGTCTGACTCGGAATATGTGCGGGCAGTTAAGAAGTAAGAATTAAATTAAATTTAAATTAAAGACAAAATTCTTCAGTGTATTCTACAAATAGAATTTCAGCAATAATTCACTTGCGAATGTTTCGGTTTTGGCTGCAACAAGAATTCTACTTCCGATTTACGAGCACAGCCCGAGAACAAGAGCAGGCTCTGCGGGTTTTGCACAGCTTTACCGACAGTGTGATACGTGATCGACGCAATGAAATCTTAAATAATAATTCACAGAAACAAAACGAACTAAAACCAGCTGACGACGACATTGGTTCAAAGCGAAAAATGGCATTTCTAGATATTTTACTGCAATCAACGATTGACGGGCAGCCGCTTAGTGATCTAGACATTCGAGAAGAAGTTGACACATTTATGTTTGAAGGACATGATACCACGACATCGGGCATTGTTTTCGGATTGTATAGCATTGCTCTGCGGCCTCATATTCAAGAAAAATGTTACCGAGAAATTATCGACATATTGGGTACGGATAAATCCGAACCGGTTACCTTGTCAAAATTAAATGATCTAAACTACTTGGAGTTGGTAATAAAGGAAGCGCTAAGAATGTTTCCATCTGTGCCACTAATAGCACGACGGGTCACAGAAGAAGTTACAATAAGTAACAAAAATTTCAATTTAATATTCTTAACCTGACATAAAACTATTTCAGATGGAAAAACGTTGCCGGCCGATTCTAATATCGTTGTGCCAGTCTATTTTATGGGCTACGACGCAAAAACCTTCGACAAACCAGACGAATTTCTACCCGAACGCTTTTCCATTGATTCAACAGAGGCAGAGACAATAAATCCATTTGCCTATGTGCCATTTAGTGCGGGTCCACGTAATTGTATTGGACAAAAATTCGCCATGTTAGAGTTGAAAAGTGTGATATCGAAAGTATTACGACATTATGAGATTGGTTTGGCCGACGACAGTCGAATGTATCCCTGTTTACAGGCCGAACTAATTATCACAGCGGAAAATAAAATTAATTTTACTTTAAAGAAGAGATCTTAAAATATGTATAGTTATATTTGTCCAACGACGATTTTTAAAAAAAATATTTTTACAAGTTTTTATAGACACGAAAGTCTTGGGGTAAAAATTTATATTTAAGTAATGTGATGAAAAAACTTAAGTTTTTTAGATTTAGGAATAATATTTTTATTTTAAAAGAGAAATTAAAAAATACAAATAATTTTTTTACTACTGAAAAATCGATTGTTTATATAAAGAATTTAGGTCCTAATACTGCCCTGAGGTACACCTAAATTAAATTGATTGTAACTTTGATAAGTTCACAGAATACAAGGCTTGCTATTCAGTTCGGAGGGATAGGAAAAGTATGTGACTGCTGAACAATTAATGGAAAGATGTACTGGCAGCCATTTTTTTCTAATTCTAAACCGAAAAATACAAAAAAATTTGTCTTGAAATTTTGTAAAAAAAAAAATTTTTCTATACCGATTATGTTTGGTATTGAATATATTAAGAATTTTGTTCTCCAGGAACGGATTAGCTTCAATACAAAATAAAAACAGGATAAATGGGAAGAAATTATGGTATACAAAGAAATAGAGTTCTATATATACATTACTTGGCATATCAAAAATTTTTCTCTTCATGGCCTAATAGCTCCCATACAAAAAGAAGGATAAATGGGAAGAAAGTAAAAATTTTTTTTCACACATATCGTGTGGCAATGGTAACATATTTTTATTTTAAATGCGATTAGATTTACTCATCAATATGCCATGAAGCACTAAATTTTTTGCAACTAAACATCAACAATCGATATAAAAAAACCAAAATAAACAACTTAAACCTTGAGCCGGTGATTCACTCATTCACTATATTAGGTTGTTAAAAACAACAAAAAATTGGTTAAACCTCTATAATTATTATGTCGTCCGAAAGTAAGTTAATCAACTTTCACTTATATACGTCTTATAAACGTCATCAATGCGATATGGTAGGTGGCAAGATGTTACCATTGCCACTTGCAATTTTACACCCAACTTAATTTCTTTATACTCAAAATTAGCAATTAGAAGGTTTTCGGAATGAGCAAAGATCATCGTGCATCAGTTTGACTGTAATTTCGATTTGAATGTGACGTGATTTTTGTCGTCGTCTTGATGCGAGTTAACTTTTATAAACTATACACATAAGCCGGTCTTTAAGTGAGTCGAAAGTAATTAAACTGCTGCTGTGATATTTTGAATAAAAAATAATATTAAAAAAAAATGTATTCGATAACGTTGTGTGTGATTTTATGTTTAAATTTGGTGATTCATACGAAAACGGATACAATATCATGGAGAAATTACACAAATTTAACGGACGCAAATCTAAACAATTATGCAGAACACACAATAAATAGTACAGACACGGATGACCTACAGATTTGGTCATCTATTTTGGAGGAATGGACAATAAAGTAATTGAGTTTTAGTATAAATTGCAATATTATATAATCACATACAATTATGTCTACGATCTACTGTACTTAGCAAACCGGACATTCAGACATTATTGTGTGTTGTGCCCTCCTTCCTCGTGGTATTTAACCTGTAAAGCAGCCAGTCTTTTCCAAAAAAGCTATAATGCTGATGCTGGAAAGTATCCCATCACTAAGCCTGACCTGAAAATCCTCTCGAGAAATGGAGTTATAAGTTCCATTCCCTCTTATCATCACCCAGTAGACCATGTCTGGACCAGACGATTTGTATAGATCAAAGAACTTTATTGTCCACTTAATCTTTTTCTCACTTAGGGTCGCCATGACCTATAGTCACGACAGCATGGCGATTGCACGGAGGCAATTCCTCCAAGTGCATCTCATTTATGATAATACTGCCTGGAGAATGTGTCGGTAGAAGGAACGTATGTGCTTCTTCTATGGTGTACGTAATGGATTCATTATGCAACCTAAGTGAGTCTATTCTGGCAGTTTTGGGTCCTTTTTGCTACTTTACTAAAAGTGAAAGACTTATAAAAGACCCACTTGATTTTACAAATCAGCTTCTTATAAGTACTTTGAGATTTTTTGTAGTTTGGCCACAGTCATCCTATATAGACTCGTTCTTAGAGCTTTTTTTAGAAACCTGTATTCTATACGAAGTAAGTATGCCCAAATTACAATTCGGTTACGGTACAGTGATTTGCCTGCTTGGAGAGCATGAAACCTCAAACGTCGCTATCATTGAAGTTGATATAAACTGACGACTTCTGCATCAATAGCAGTTTGTCTTCAACTTAGTTTTTCTTCGATATCGTTATGCCTATACAAGGCTTTGCCCCACTTTTCATCTCCACAAAAGCTTTTTTCTCTTCGTATAAGATACTAAAAAGGCTTAAACAAAATATAGTTTTTTTTTAAAGAAAATTAATGAATTTATTCAAACCCACAATTTATAGTTCCGTTGACGATCGACAAAGCAAAGTATTGCGCACATCCAATCAATACATTCCGGGCAATACATTTTTTATAACGAAAAGAGTGGGCGAGGCAATGCCGACATACGATCAATCTTCATTGAATGGTCGCCGGCCAGCCGTTGGCAGACCTGGAACAATGCAAATGAAAGATATACATCGATCTGATGGTATAATATCGCCAGCCGGTCCAAATAATCATCGATATCAAAACGCTCAGCAGCACCAGATTCATCCGAATTTACGTGCAACTGAAGTCTCTGAGACAGATCTGTATCTGCTGGGTGCCATCGAGAAATTAGTTTATCGTGTTGATTATTTGGAGAAGCGATTAAAGAAAACCGATCAGCTAGTTTTGTTCTTGATGAACGAACACAATAGGAAATTCGATAAGGAACGAGAGAAGGAAAAAGAGAAAGAAAAGGAGAAAGAAAAGGAAAAAGAAGAAGAGAAAGAAAAAGAGAAAGAAACACAAAAGGAAAAAGATAAAGGTAATTTAATATTACGAATGTTTAAAAAAAATTAATAATATTATTTCTAATGCACAGAAGTTCCGAATAAATTCAAACATGATTGCCCCAAAGAGTATGTTAAAATTGGCGATAATTGTTATTTGATTGGAATTGCGGAGAGTGTCAATTGGAAGAAGGCCAACAGCATGTGTAAATCTCGTGAAAATACACAACTGGCTGAATTTAAATCGCGTTCGGAATTCGACAGTGTTTTCGCCTTCCTAATGAAACACTACAAAACAACATTTTGGTTGGGCGGACTTAATCCTGGCCTTTTATGGATTTGGTCCAGTTCTGCACGTCCAGTTCATTCGTACAGTGGACATGGTGTTAATCTATCGAATACAACAATTCCCTCGTTGATGTTTACGAAGCTGAACGCAACAACGGCGACCAATCAAAATATCCAGAATTTAGTCGAGATAAAGGGAAACGGAAGATGTTTAAATTTCCTGTACAACTCAACGGCCAATTTGTATGAATATTATGGACAAGATTGTAATGTTAAACATTATTATTTGTGTGAACTGCAAGTTAACTACTTAGATAATGAAATTTCAAGAGCCGCTAGAATGAGTCAACAGTTCTTCGACTTTGATTGGACATAGACATTGATCGATATAATATTTTAGATTAATTATGTTTAGTTATTTATTTGAAAATATATATATTATGAGAGCTGAAGTCCTACAAACTAAAACTTGATCTTTTTATTCACAACACTGAACTTAACACTGGCGCCAGATTTATTCACCCGCATCTCCACTCTTAATTGGGAACGGAGTTATCTGCCATACAGACCCTTGAAAATCTCTTATGACATTTTTTGATTGCCCGCCCTCCTTTAGAAGAAAAAAATTAAAAAATTTATAAGAAAACAACAAAGATGATCGATTCAGATAACGTACAAGCAATAATAAGGCTTTAAAAGTTGTAAAAGGTGTAGGAAAAATATTTTTTTGGAATATTATGTTAGGGACCCATAGTCACATAGACATTAAAATCGGTCCGAGAGCCCCCAGCATAACTGGGATGATTTTACTATAAATATTTTTACATTTGAAAACTGACAAACCAAAACATTCTCTATTACTTCACATTTTTGATTAAAAAGTCTAAACTAATAGATATTTATAACAACTATCAAAAAGATGGGAGGCCTCTCGTCTTTAACCTAGTGACCTTAAATGCAATCCCAGAGTATAGGAGTACTTAAAACCGAGCCAAACCAAAATTGGCCATTAACCGATAAACTGTCTCTTTATGCTCAATGTTCATATATTTCGGCATAAAACATATCGATATAATTTATATGGAGATTGGAGACCAACTATCCTTTTGGCCTAGGGACCCTAAATACTATCCTAGATTCAAGGACCACTAATAACATGCCCCTTCTAAAATTTGGCCAAATCCGTCTACTCGTAAAAAAACTTTCTTCAAATTTTCTTCCATTTTTATAAAGAAAAAAATTGTACGGGAGTTCCTTCACCTTTCACCTAGAGACTCCAAATGAAATACCAGAGTATTGAACCTCTAAAAACTCACTCTTACGAAAATGTGTCTAAATCCGCTTACTGGTAAAAACAACTGTCTATATTAGCTCACATTTTTCGGGCATTTTTAGAAAAGCAAAAAAAATGTACGGGAGCCCCCCTTCACCTTTGACCTAGAGACTCCAAATACAATCCCAGAGTATGGAATTATTTAAAACTCGTGCTTACCAAAACTTGTCCAATACCGTTTACTGGTAACTTTCTATATATGCTCAAATTTTTCGGCCTATTTAGAAGACAAAAAAATCACATGGGAGCCCTCCTTTATTTTTGACTTAGAGGCTCCAAACACAATCCCAGAGTATGGGACTACTAAAAACTAGAAGTACTAGAAGAATGAGTCGCGTCAATAAATCATTTTCATAGTATAAAAAGAAGTACTACTTGGGTCTTATTTTCATATAATTCAACTCAATTGTTGTTGTTTTCTGTACAAAATTTTTGGGGCTTATTTTTCACGAAATTGCGTATTGACGCAACTCTAGTATATTCTAGTACCTCTACTAAAAACTTACCCCCACCAAAATTTGTTCAAATCCGTCTACTGTTAAAAAAAAACTATATGATAATATTTTTCGGGCATTTTTAGAGAAAAAAAATCGTATGGGGGCACCACTTCATCCTTCACCTAGAGACTCCAAATGCAATCCCAGAGTATGGAACCACTAAAAACTCACTCTTACCAAAATTTGTCCAAATCCGTCCACTGGTAGAAAAACTGTCTATTTTTGCTCACAATTTTCGGCCAATTTTAGAAAAAAATCGTATGGGAGCCCTCCTTCATCTTTGACCTAGAGACTCCAAATGCAATCCCAGAGTATGGGACTACTAAAAACTCACCCAAAATTTGTTTCAAATCCGTCTACTAGTACAAAACTTTCTCAATATGCTCATATTTTTCGGGCATTTTTAGAAGAAGAAAAATCGTATAAGGGCATCCCTTCATTTTTGACCTAGAGACTCCAACTGGAATCCTAGAGTATACCACTAACAACTCATCCTCACCATAAATTGGCCAAATCCCTCGACTGGTGTAAAATTTTCTGTATCCCATATTTTGCTGATGGACGGACGGACACTTTTTATTTTCTAGTTTTTCTGAATCAGGCCAAAAATAGGTCGATTATAACAATAATTTCCTTAGATTAATTTAAATTTAGCTGAAATTGCAACCAATTCATTTAATTATTTGGCAATATTAATGATTGTTTTTAAACTTTATTATTATTTTTAATATAATTTAAAATCAGTGGTGAATCGTCTGTAATAATACCAGATGGTACACCACACGTGAAACAATGCGGTGGAATATAACTTTTATCAATATTTTTACAATTTTCCGTTATTTACAGACAAATCACACATATTACACATACATATTTATTATATATTTAGGATATCATCATAATATTGTACTTACTTCCTCTTACGAATCCGTTTTTTCATTTTTTTAAAGTTATTTTTGTACGCTTGACCTCGTAACACAACAATGTTAAACTCGCTCGGAGCCCAATGCGTCTGTTTCGAGCAGCAATCATTTTTGAACTGGAATACCATAGCACGTATAAGAGATTCTCAGTCTGCAATTCGACGCTCGGACTATTACTCTACCCAACCCAAACCCTGAGAATCCCATAAACGGAACTAAATTTCTTTACTTTTGGCTGGTTTTAAACAAAAATCATAATAAAATATGAAAAGACATTTTTAAATTTTACAGTTTTACATCTTTAATACAAGATATTTAAATAAATTGTTTTAAACATTTTCTCTTTCTTTAAATTTTAAACTAACCGCTAAAATAATTTAATAAATAGATTTTTTTTTTCTTAAAATTGTTAATTGAGTTTCACTTCTTTTTTAGTTCTAGGTTCTGCTTTAAATATATATAGTTGAACTATTTAATTAATTTATAAAAATGAGTTAAAATCTCTCCCTAATCGTATCTTAAGTTTAAACGAGATGCGTAATATGGTGAAGCGGCAGCCGTATTTAACAGTCCCAAACGTTGTTTCTGTTTCCGTTGTTCGGTCATCTGCGTATTTGATTATTATATTGAAGATAAATATTGTTTTTTGTGGCAAATCAAATATTAAGGGTTTAGGTTTTTTGCAAATTGTGTGTGTTGTGTGTGGATTTTATGCAATTTTTTTTTTAAAGTTATTAATATGTATGCATTATGTACTATAATAGGGTGTAGTTGTGTGGGGTGGAGAGTTAATAAAAAAAAATCGTGCAAGCTAAAATATTGTAACTACTATCCTACCTGATTTTGTAATTCCATAAGCTGCTGCGACAAACCAGTTATCAAGAGTTGTGCCGATTCTAGGTGAACTTGCAAACTACGCAATTCAATTTGTTCTTCACTGGCATCGATTGCGGCCAGTGACATGGCACGTAGACGTGGAAACCAATCCAGTATGCTGGCTTTGACCATAGCATGCACGTAGCTTTCGGGCCCTGTAAACTCGGTGGGATCTTTCACTTTTACCAATACAATAAAGTACAAATAATGCCACATGTTGTGCTCACACTTGATGTGCTCTTCAAAGCTAACCGTTTTATTGTCGAAAGCTGATCGATTTAATCCTAAACGAAGAATTTGAAAAAAATGCTCATTAAACTTTGATCAAAATTTAAATAGTTTTGGTATGAAAAATAAAAACGATAAACCGAACTTTCCAAGCTGTAAAATGTAAAGATAATTGTAAAATTAAAGATGGCGTCTCAAAACCTATAGATAATGCTACTTATTGATTTTCTAATAGGTAACATAACCGAGGGGAAATCACTAGAAAAAATTTTGTTCCAACTGGGTTCCATGATTTCTGATTTACGAAATGATTGCCGTGATTTCCGAAAAGATTGCCGTGATTTTCAAAATAATTTGCGTTTTCCCCTCGGACATAACACAACACCCAAAAGCTTTAACAAGCTTTTTTCTAATTCTCAAACTTGTTATAGCTAATATATAAACCCATAGCTTTTTTATAATTTTTAGAAAAAAAAATGAAATCGTTTTTTAGCATTTTTTAGCAACCTATAGATAATGCTACTTATTGATTTTCTAATAGGTGACGTAACCGAGGGGGAAATCACTAGAAAAAATTGGGTTCCATGATTTCTAATTTCCGAAATGATTGCCGTGATTTCCGAAATAATTTGTCCCATGATTTCCGTAAGTGGTTTCCCCCTCGGACATAACATAACCAAAGATAATGGAAATATAGATATTTCGACACGGCTGTTTTGCCGCTACGTTTACGTCTCCACGATCAATTTACATAGCAACCGACATAGACTATAGCGATATGTTTGTCCGTGGAAGCTTTTTTAGCTAATATTTTCTTGTGTAGACATATCTATATTTCAATTATCTTTGACATAACACCTAAAAGCTTTAACAAACTCTATTCTAATTCTCAAACTTGTTATAGCTAATATATAAACCCATAGCTTTTTTATAAATTTTAGAAGAAAAATTTAATCGCATTTTTTAGCGAAGACGCAAACAATAAATTGTTAAAGCTTTTGGGTATTATGTCTTCGGATGTTACGTCAGGTCACCTTTTTTCTTATGTTCTTGGCAACGACGAGTGGTGACGATACTGAAATATGGTTACAATGACGCCTGGTTTCGACACAGAAGTTAATTGAAAATTTTAATTTCGTTTTTTTCGAACGTGATGGTAACAAATTTAAAAATTTAGGAACAGGCTATTCAGTCAACGAAAAGTGAATACTTTTGTAATAATATGGCGAAAGCTAGAGCCTATAATATTACAAAAGTATTCATTTTTCTTTGACCGAATAGCCTGTTCCTAAATTTTGAAATTTTAAAATTTTATGTTTTGACGCCATCTTGATTTTTTTTTAAAGTCCTGCAGAAATACCAGAAAATTCAGTTCATCCTTTTAATTTCAAACCAAAAATATATAAGATTTTCTCCTAAAACGTATGAAATAACAAATTCATAATTGATTATAAACTAGAGATGCCGGAAAAATATTTAACAACAAGAACCTTGGCAAACTTACCACAAACAAAACAAGTGTTTTTCAAAATTAACTCCTTTTGTTGTTTTTCACTTCTCAGATCGGCAAACGTATCGATAATAACACCAAAGATTAAATTCAAAACAATAATTATGACAATGAAGAAGAACAACAAATCATAAATGACACGTGCCACAAAAAGCGCTTCCTGTATTCGGACAAAATGTAATTAATTATTATTTGTTCGATAAAGTAAATCAAAAAGACCGTACAGTACTCGATGGTGCCCGAAGTATATCACCGATGCCACCACCATTCCTCAGTCCTTGATTCAATGTAGTTAGGATGCACATAACTAGCGAATCACAAGCTCTCTCTTTTCTGCCACCATCACCACCACCACCAGCCGTGGCTACAATTGCCTCCGCTGTCGGTATTTTGCAATACTGATTATCTTCGCCATCATCACCACAACTTTGTTGTGTCATATGACCAACTATTGGTTCAATTTCTAGCAAATAAAAGCAATTTAGAAATTTTTAAATATTCATCAACTATTAGAGTACCTTCATCAACAATCTCATCGTCTACGTCCACCAAGAAATCATCTTTGAAGAAAATGTAACCAATAATTGAGAAGAGATAAACCAAAATTAAAGCCAACACAGCCGTTAAAATAATTGAGCGACCATTCCGCGTTACCGAACGTATCACATTGAGCAATGTCTCTTCGCGATAGACAACATCGAAGAGCTAAAATGGGGTCAAGCATATTTTGTTTACTAAATCAAAAACCAACGAGCAAATAATTTTGGAAGAGATCATATTTCAATTCGTTATGTATGTTCTATGTTTTTTTTTTCATTATGGGATTTAAAACACAAATTTGCAGAAAGTCACATAAAATAGAGCGTCATGTAAATTGTTCTATTGTGATTTAAAAACAAAAAAATTACAACACATGCATGTTGCTGTAAATTTTTCATTGTATATGAATAGCTGACCGAGTCAAATGAGACGATTTTGTCTTCGAATTTTTATTTTATTTTTGAGCCGAGATTACAATTTTGGTGGGTGTCAAATGAAAGGTAGAAACTTGGAGCAGTTAGCCATATAAGTTTTGGAACCGACATTTTTC
>JANSTW010054167.1:0-12129 GCA_027564275.1 Diadocidia ferruginosa
TAGGGGATGTAAAAAGACTACGATTGCTATAGAAATCAGTTTAATTAATTCATTTTTTCCATCAAAATGTGTTGATTTAAAATTTTGAAAAAAGAAAATGATTGGTTGATTTTGACATAAGCTGTCGGAAAAAATTACTCAGTCTGAACTGTAAATCTGGCGTAAATACAGAAAAGTTTTGCCATATTTTGCTCATTTTAAAATTTAAATTCTATCAATCTGATTTATTTACCGAAAATCAAAACTAAAGTGCATATAAAAACGATTCGAGTGTGTGTCGATAAGATTGTATATACTTGATAACGAATTTAAACATTTGAACTCAATCTGAACTTACTATACTTGGAAACTTGATACGTATATAAAAATAGATTTCGCCTATATTATTGTTTAACCTACAATCTCGTTAGAAATTTATATTTTATTTTTATTATTATTGAAAAATTCAAACCACAATATAAACCGCTAACATATTATTATATTTTAATATTAGGATATTTAAACGCCTAAATATAGACAATATGTATGTAGGCTCTTTTTAAATCGATTTTTTTTCTTCAAAATAATAACGATATTAATAAAATTGGTAACTATGTATATTGTATATAGCAGCGGCGGCTCTACCTTTAGATCCGATGGCGCCTTGTCCCAACTGTTGACACTAAGAAATAATATATTTTATTAGTTACTGATTATTTTATTTTATTTTTGCTTTAAATGATTTAAAATATAATACTAAATACTCAAAATCAATAGTTTTAATATAAACTTAAATAACGCCTACATTAATACTGAATAAGTTTATATTCGATAATAAAACAATCATATCTTATTAGTATAGACTCAATCCAAAATTATCAAATAATAAAATAAAGCTGTACTAGATTATTCCTAGATACCTAGTAACATATATTTAGTACAAAAACGGACCAGCTTTATTGTGATCGTATTTTATATCAGTTTTTTTTATAAAAATTGTGTGCTATAGTATTAGTGTTTTTATTATTTGCTGAAAATAAGGTCCAGGTGCGATCGGTCTTATGAATTTATTTTTCAGAGAAAAATATCTTTGTTATGCTTTACACTGAGCACTTCAATTTGTATTCCTATGTTATAACACCTTACAAATGTTTTTTTCCAAGACAAGAAATTGAAAATTCTTTCGTTCATTATTAATTTAATTGTAACAATAATTTATTAATATTTTGGGCCCCAAGCTTTTCAAGTATCACGAGCCGCCACTGGTATATTGTTACTTAGATGATTCTATTTTAAATTGTTTGATTATTTTTTTTTCTAAGTACATACAAAAAATCCAGATTATGATTTAAGGATAATGTATGTAAATAGTACAAGCTTTAATTTTGGTCAAAATGGTCAAATTGCTGGCACCATGATTTTTTCTCGTTTTATGATGCCCTGCGATTCAGAAAAACTTAAAAAATACAAATTTGCGTTCGTCCGTCAGCAAAATATACCAGATACAAGAAAGTTTTACACTAGTCCAGTCGAAATATTTGGATTTGGTGAGGATAAGTTATTAGTGATCTCGCATTCTCTGGGATCCCATATACGATTTTGTTTTGTTTTGTTTGAAGGAGGTGAGTTTTAAGTAGTCCTATACTTGAGTCTAGTTTTTTTTTGTATAAAAATGGCAGACAAATATGAAGAAAGTTTTTTACGAGTAGACAGATTTGGTCAACATTTTGGAGAGGGTACGTTATTAGTGGTCTATGAATCTGGTATTATATTTGGGGTCCCGAGTAGTTTATTGGAGAGTATTGACGGTGAATAGGTCCACCTAGTGGCAGATGTTTAACGAACCTCAGACTAACACCCTGTTGTAGGCCAGCTTAAGGAAAGGAAGGATTTCAATCTATATTAATTCAGAATATTATTTTATAACTTAGTTATTATGTAAACTATGAGGACATTTACCCTTTGCGACATAATATGTACCCTTTTTAATACAAAATAATTTTTAATATAATTTCTATCACATTGAATTAAACTAAATTTAATATATGAACAAGAAAAAAAAATTAAGAGAAAAAGAAAAAGGAAAACAAAAGTATAATTTATTCGTTTTTTTTATTTTTGAGGATAACAAAATTTACACATTCATCACATCTTTAATAAATTTTCCTATGGTAATAATATTATTTCTATATACTTTTGCAGGAAAATGTATTCCTGTCATGTCTTTTATTTGCCTGGTACTAGTCGCTATATATGTATAGGTACATAATAATTTGCTTATACCAAAATAATATGTTTTAGTGCTGCTTATTTTATTTTATTTATTTTTTTTTATCATTTTTGGGTTACAATATTTTTCAGTTTGCTGTTACTATATACGAAATTTGTGTGCATAAAGTTTAGAAACGTGCCACGAATATACTACACATTAGCTGGATCTGAACTCGGATGTAGAAGAAAATTATATAAATATTATGTCGAGTTTTAAAAGTTTAATTTCATTTTATATATTATTATAGAAAAAAAGTCCTCTTTATGTCTGGAACTATACCATATACCAGAGATGTGAGACGAGCTTAGTTCTATAACAACAAAATTTTGTTTAACTTAACTTAATTATTATAAATTGTATTTCTTTAGCCGGATATACATAAAGGTAATTCTCTAAAATAATAATTTACTTATATCAATTTATATTGCTTAGAAGTTCTTTGTTTTCGATAAATTTTGTATCACACTATGTAAAATGTAAATAAAAAATTAAGACACCAGTGATGATGTTTATATATAGTAGACGAAACGTCCTATATACATAGTAATTTATCAATTTCTTTTCATTGACAAATTATTATTAATTGTTGTCATTCGCCTGCTATATTACATTTAGTCGACCACATAATTATATATTTAAATGCATACTCGATTGGTCGAATAACACAAATATTATTAATATTTGCAATCATGAGGTTTGGTTCCAAATATTCAATCAAAAATACAAATTTTTTTGAGCCCTTTAATGGAAAAGTGACCAACCAAGTCTATAAAATATATTGGGCATATATATTAAAATGTATCATGTTCGAAATAATATATTTGACGCCCTACTGATTTTTACATTATTGATATATTAAATTTTATTTTAAATTTTATAGTCAAATCAGCTGTCACAGGTTCATGTTCCAATGGTACATGCGGTTTAATCTTTAGTCTAGCCAACAATTTTTATTTTCTATATAGTTCGAGTATAGTAAGAAAAAATCCTAAAGTCATCAATTTTAAGTTAATCAAATAAATAAGTTAAAATCTTAGATTTAATTTCGTTCGGGTCCATTCGGCAACAGATATTTAAAATTTTAAAAATCGTTAATCGTACACTGTATATAATTTTAAACTTTCTGTGTATTTATTTTTACACAGGTACGCGCATAAATAACACAGGAAATTCAAAATTGCACAGAAAAGTGTAATTTTACACAAATCGGAGAATTTTTTACTCTTTCTGTGAAATAATTTTTTTGCACCTTTCTGTGAAAAACCAATAATACAAAGAAAAGTGCAAAAAAAAATTTACACATTTCCTTAAGCATTTGACATTTGACATGTATCATTTGGCTGTCTGTGTTTTGTAATTATACAAATATGTGCATAATTTAAAGTGCTTTTTCTGTGTAATTTTTCACAAAAAAAAAACGCAAGTGTATAAAAATACGTACGTGGTTTTTTATCAACGTTAGCCTGTGTAAAATTTGCCAGATCGGTGTAATTTTATTAAAATTTTTAAATAATTAAATAGATGTTTTGAAAGATAAATTGACTATGTTTAAAATAACACTTTCAATTTATAAAATTACACAGATCTGTGTTAAATTCATTAATATAGTGCTTATACTCTAAGGTACGTCATATAGGACATAATATAAAATTGCGATAAATATACAATAAATTTGAAATTATTCCCTAAAATAATAATTTTGGTTTGTGGTATGTGAACAATATATGAACATGTTTAGCCATATATAAAATGTAAAATATTCTTTTAAATTTAAATCAAGTGGATTTAATTTTAATTGAATATCTGAATTTACAAAATATGAACCTATAATTGGAAACAATGCGGGATTATTCTCTATGTATTGGTGGGAGCTTTTTAAATTGGTATATTTTTGATTGACTAGAAAAATTTAAAATAATATTTAGGTTTAAGTAGATAAATATCAATTCTCTAATTTCCTTTTTGGACATTGTTAGAGGATGTCAAAACACTAAAATTACTATTGTTGGTTGGTTGGTTTAAGTGGCAAACCCAGACTGGGCGTCAATCCAATTAGCATAAACTGCCGTTTTGATATCATATTTAAATTCGAATTCTGTGTTTTAATGAATAAGCCACTTAGTAGAGTTAAGTAACCCTATATCATTTTTCTGATCTCCTTATCGGCAACTTGAGCTAGGCCATTCAATACGTGATGACCTAAAGGAATAATAATCTTGACCTGCCTAAAGGTAGACATTTACAGAGAAAATAGTTCGATAGTCTTGATTGTAGGATGACCAAGCCCTAGGACAAGAGACAAAGTTTTTCCATATCTCAAGTTAGCAATACGCATGTAGTAGGTTTTCTTATTAAGATTTAATGGTGGATGCACTTGCCATACTTGGTTGGCATCCAGCGTACATGCATGTCTACTGTCTAGCCAGTTCGTTGGCACGCTCATTATCTACGATATTGCTATGCCCGGGAATCCAAACAAGAGTGACAGCAAATTGTCTACCAATGATTGAAAGTTCATCACAGCATTGCTTTACTAGTTAAGAGGAGATAAACAAGAAGATAAGAGCTAAAATAGCAGCCTGACTATTCGCGACAATAGATTTTTTCTCCATGCGAGCACTCGTCTGCAGGCTACCAAATAGCGATTACTTCAGCCTATAGAATTTTTCATAAAAAATACCAGAACCGACCTACAGTTCATCTTTGAACCGTCAGTGAAGTTTAGAGTGTCAAACCCTTCTAGTATGTGCCCGATTTTGCATTTTTCTCTGTTTGGAAATACTGCTTGAAATTGTTTAACCAGTTCCAACTTTGGAACCTTTGGAACCAGATAATCGGTGGTAATGAACTAGTCATTATAAACCAATGAAAGTATTTTGTTGTGACCGTAAGGGCCATCTACCCAGTGCTCATACTCTCTAAGTCGTAGAGCGACGCAGTTAGCCACGTATTTATTATGTATATCATAAGCAAGTTCAACATAACTTTTAGGGCTTCCGAAAAGGTCGTTCTCAACGTAATATCCAACATCGTACTTCGCTACACCCTACCAAGCTTACTACGGATGTTACCTTTGTCCATAGCTAACCTCCATACCAGCGACCCGTATGAAAGAATGGGCCTAATAATAGATTACTATAAACGAAAGTACATTTTTTCCATCAAAATCTGTTGTTTTTTGTTTTTAGTAGAAATTCCTACAATATTTTTACCCTTTTCTGGACTATTTTAGAATTGACTTAATTTTTTTATGTACTACACCAGAGCAACTTGTTGCGCAACTTTTTTCCTTTTAGCTGCATATAGTGCATAAGAAACTATATAGTGCTAATTTTGACCGATTTAAAAAAAAAAATATTTTCACAAAATGTTCGATTAACTTTTACCAACTTTGTATACAAATCGGTCGAAGTTCGTGCTATATATTAGTGTAAAAACCTTAAAAACTATTAAATTCAAAGATCCATTTAGGCCATTATAAAAAAAAATTTAGTTCGTTGTATAGGAATGGTCTGGTGTAGTACATGGGTTAGGTATAATTTGTTTTATTTGTTACACAAAATAAATTTACAGCAGGGATTAAAACTATCCTCGATTTATTTTTAGATTATTTTCTAAGAAAATCTGCTGTAATTAAATAATTATAAACGATATTTAATATATTAAAACAGGCTAATCGGTCAAATTCACAGTAAATAAAAAAAATTACTGGGTCGGCAAAGCGTACCTTTTATCGCCCACTAAAACTATGTTTTTTCTAAAAACAAATAATTCATATGAAGTAATCTCAGCAGTTAAAACTTGTTTCGGGACCTACGTCCCATCATCAGTGTATGGCTGAGATCACTGATGATGGGATGTATGTAGAGTAGCCTCTTTTAAATTATTAACATATTTCAAATCAACGTTCGAAAAAAAGTAAAATTAAACGATATAATGTTTAGATCGTCAAACACACACTGGCCTCTACAATTTAACTATACATAATTTTTGCAGCATAAACTCGATCTCGCATATAAACAATGCGAAAATATGTTGAATAATAAATGTAATGAAATTTAATACTAGAAAGAATTAAAACAAAAATAGTTAAACATTTTGTAGACAAAAAAGAAAATTAAAGAAAAAAGAATAGTAAAACCACCATCGTTTCATTCAAACGCATACACAAGTTGAAAATTACCTGTTTTTGCACACTTTTGGAAGTGATGTTTTATTTATTATGTTTTTTTTATAATTGTATGCACTCAATAAAAAAACAATTTTATAGAATGTGATTTGTGATTTCTGGTTCTCGAGTTACTAGGTTACTAAAATTAAATAATAAAAAAAAAACATAATAAATAAAACATCACTTCCCAAAGTGTGTGATAACTCGTAATTTTCATCATAAAGTATATAATAAACTTTTGAAAATTCTTATCATGCTTTAAATTAAATTTGTATTACAAAGCTACTATATATTTTTAATATTATTTTATATAAAGTAGTAGCAGCAGCAGCTTCCACCTTTCTGTTATTCTGTATACTATTATATGTGAGAACTCATTCTCATAATAACTTAGCCCATGCCGTGCCGCAGTAGACGGTTTGTTTGGCCGCCACCATCATGCCCACAAGATATATAATTATATAGCATAACTTTACTATAAATATACTAAAAACTTAGTATATAGCAATTTTGATGCTACAAACTATAAAATATATGCAGTTCAACTTATATACTATGCGTACAAAATTTATATATACAAATTTATAATATTAAGGAAAAAGAGAGTGTGCGGTGCATCATCATTTCATTAATTTCAAATTGTTGAAAACATAAAATTTTCCTTTTTTTCCGGAATTCGACTCACGTTCCCGGCACATACAGCATCATATACTATAGCATATATACCTTAGCTATATACATTTATTTCAAAATTTTAGAAATTCAGCCTGCAGTCTGTCTGAATATGTACTGTATGGTGTATATTATAGTAACTCTGCATATTTTCAGTTCATAATTTTCGGGTATAATTTGTTTGATTATTAAATAATTTAATAAATGCATTAATTTTCTATTAAATTTCATATATTTCTTATATTGAACCCATATTTTTCTGATGATTCCATATTGTTGTACATCACTCACACAACAAAAATGTATATTTTTTAAATTTTAATGTAATACCCCAAAATCATTTAAAAAAAACAACGGACTAGATTTGAGGACATTGTGATTTTTTTTCTGCCGGGATTTATACTCTATATTGAATATATTTTATAAAAAAAAAATTACAGACACATTTTTTTGTTTTTGATTTTTTACGCTGTCCACAATGATACTTGAAGACTTTATACTTCTTTTTGAGTTTTCTAACATATAAAATAGGAAAAAGTGAAATATTTTTTTTCTGTACAAATTTTAAATCTTGTCAGATTTATTTGGAATTAACTCATGTTTACAATGAAAATAAAATTAGTATATAGAAAATATTGGTTCTTGGAATTGAATGTTGATTTTTTAAGTTCATTGAATGTATCTTTTTTGGCTAGGGTATAGCGTCAAAAACCGACCCACTGATATAATAATTAATTAATCAACAAAAAAAATCAAGTTGACCCCTTACACCAAAATTTGGCTAAATTCGTCTACCAGGAAAAAAACACTTTCTTTGTGTCTTTTTATCTGGATCTGACAATCTTATTGGTCTTTCCTAAATTAATGTTTCTTGTTATTCGGTTAGTATCTTCACTTCAATTGGAGATTCTGCATTTTTATTCGGCTTATACTCTTCATCGATTATATTTTTTATTTCACAACGAATATTTGAGTTTTTAATATGTGAAAAATCTAAATAACTTAATGGCGATGATTCTTCATTAAAAATTTTAATATTCATCACATTTTCTTTTTCACTAAAATTTTCGGTTTCTCGTTCATTTTCAATTGCTTTTTCTAGACAGAAATTCTCGGTTTATTCTTCTTCACAAAAATTCTCTGTTTTACTAACATTTTTGGTTTGTTCATGAAAATTATTGGTTTATTTTTCTTCATACAAATTCTTGGTTTCTTATTCATAAAAATTATCTGTTTCTTCTTTTTTAAGAAAATTCTCTGTTTCTTCTTCTTTACGAAAATTCTCTGTTTCGTCTTCTTCATCAAACATTTCAGTGTTCTCTGCTTCAGTAAAATTCTCGATTTCTTCTTTTCACGAAAATTCTCGGTTTCTTCTTCTGAATCCAACAAAACTTGAAATGAAATTGTCAGACGAAGAATTATAATTTATATTTTTCTTTTGTTGAACACCACAATTTCTCGAAATATGTACAAATTGTTCACACTTGAAGCACTTTTTTCCTTTACCTTTATCTGGACAGTTAATTGATGTGATGATTACCACCACATGAAAAACATTGAATAATTTTTACAGTTGGTTTTGAATTTGAAGAAGTTTGTTTCACTTTCACACAAAATGTTGCAACTTTTTCTTTAATCTTGTCATAAATGTCCAGTCTTTTCTTCATCTCGGTTATTGTCTTAGCTTTAGCACATTCTGGAGGACTTTGGCACAGTGGTCTATACCAATAGGTCTAAATTCAGCTGTGGTGTTGGATCCGGAATCTACTGTGAAAATCTCAACATATCAGAATAAGTTAAACTTTTAACGGGAGCCTCCCTACAAACTTTGGAAAGGATCCAAGTGCGGGGAAAATTCTACACTTCAGCTTATTAATTCGATTAAAAATCGATAGAGAATGTAAAAACACTGCGATTTCTTTTATTTATTGATTTTTTCTCCCTAAAAAGTTTGGGAAGGATCCAGCAGGGGGTGGGGTATTCTACACTTCATTCTAGAAATTTGATTAAAAATCGTTAGAGAATGTTAAAACATTGCGATTTCTTTAATTTAGAGATCTTTTTCCCTACAAAGTTTGGGCAGGATCCAAGAGGGAAAAAAATTTTAAATCCTACACTTTAGCCTAGAAATTTGATTAAAAGTCGTTAGAGAATGTCAAAACACTGCGATTTTTTCGATTTATAAATCTTTTCTCCCTACAAAATTTGGAGAGGATCTCAGAACGGGTAAAATTCTACACTTCAGCCTAAAAATTCGATTAAAAATCGTTAGAGAATGTCAATAAATTTCTTTGATTTGTAGATCTTTTCTCCCTACAAAGTTTGGGGAGGATCCAAGAGGGGAAGATCCTACACTTCAGCCTAGAAATTCGATTAAAAATCGATAGAGAATGTCAAAACATTGCGATTTCTTTGATTTGCAGATCTTTTCTCCCTACAAAGTTTGGGGAGGATCCAAGAGGGTGGAAGATTCTACACCTTAGCCTAGAAATCCGAATAAAATCGATAGATAATGTCAAAACACTTCGATTTCCTATTTATTGATCTTTTCTCCCTAAAAAGTTTGGGGACGATCCAGGAGGGGGGGGGATTCTACACTTCAGCCCAGAAATTCGATTAAAAATCGTTTGAGAATGTCAAAACACTGCTATTTCTTTAATTTATAGATCTTTTTTACTTACAAATTTTGGGCAGGATCCACGAGAGAGGGGGGGGGGAATTCTACATTTCAGGTTAAAAATTGGATTAAAAATTGATAGAGACTGTCAAAACACTGCGATTTTTTCGTTTTATAGATCCTTTTTCACTACAAAGTCTGAGGAGGATCCAAGAGGGGGGGAAATTCTACACTTCAGCCTAGAAAATCGATTAAAAATCGATAGATAATGTCAAAACACTGCGATTTAATATTCGACAGTGTGTCATAGCATGGAAAATTTTACTCCTACATTACAATTGCTTAAATGATCCTTTATATGTTAACATATTATAACGGGAATTTAATTTTACTTTATGAATGTACAATATAAAGCATACATTTCGCATACCGAAAGATACACACATTTTATGTGCCTGCTTTAAACATTATATGTAATAATAATATATGGAAGCTTTTAATTACTATAAATAATTACACCGTACGTACTTAGTACAATATCGTCTTGAATAAATACCTTAATTTTACAAAATAGCAATTAAAATGCGATTTAACTGCTCATTTTCTTCTAAATCACTTATATTCGTTATGTAGATATAGGAAAATGTCTCGCATAGTCGCATATATGTAGTTTTAAATTAAACAATTTCAGGAAGATTGCTCTAACTGCACAGGCAAACATACAAAATTTATATATAATTTAATAAAACATTTTATATAGTCGACATTCGAATCCTTATTTTTTCCCTAATGTGTAGGTACTTTACGTTTATACAGAAGAAAAAAAAATAAGCAGGAGAGTTTATTTTATTTTATTTTTTTTAACATAACGTAATTTATATGTTTTAGCCCAAGAATCTAGGTTATGTATAATAAGAAAATAATTTATAACTTTATATTATGTTGAGCTGAGCTGTGTACATATATAGTGTTTTTGAAGATAAAGCATATAAAAATCTTTAAATAATGAGAATAGGGAATATGGAGCTAATATAATATACTAAGGCTCAGGCACGAACCGGCAAAATATTCTGTATGGAAGCACTTTTAATAAAAATTTGTTTCTCAAAAACGTAATGCATTTTTTATGTTTTGGTTTTTTTCGACCGAAAAATAATTTTAGATTAAAGGATTTGATCCTAATTTTTCCAGCTTAGTGGTCTTAATTTAATTAAAAAACAGTCTTTCGTTTGCTTAAATCATTTATTGACGTTTCGTCTAATATATAGACATCATCAGATAATTTATACAACTTAAGCTTAACTAAACATTCAACATTAAAAATCACAGGGGCGGTCAAAAGGACTTCTCGATTAGCAACCGTAGTTTTGTCAATTTCTAATGCATTTTGTTGTTCTCTTTCATACGATGAAGAATGAACTCATCTCAATTTTTCTCGCCTTGAGGCCAACTATAAAGTGTCAAAGCGAGAAAATTTACGTGATAAATAAAAAAAACTTATAAGCTTATAAATGCAACATAGCACAGTGGAAAATGAAAAGTGTTTGGATAATAAATTGCCATAATCTGTCTCTGGCTATACATATTATGAGTTTAAGAAGTCAATATTTCGATTTGAGAAAACAATGTTTGCGTGATGTTTTGTTTCATCAAGAAACAAAGAAAGAGAAAGCTTTATAGCAAAAAGTCTCAGTGCGAAGACTTTTCGGAATGATAACTTTTTTCTCCTCAATAGCGACATTTTTTTGGACCGATAACTTTTTCCCCCTCAATAGCGACTTTTTTGGAACGATAACTTTTCCCCCTTAAAAGCAACTTGCAAGTCTTTGCTTTGTTTCATTCGAGTGTACACATTTTTTTTCTTGATTTCTTGAACATTGAACAAGTCAACGTTACTCACTTAAAATTTTCAAATGTGAGAAAATATGTCCTAAGGCATTTAATAAATTCAATATTTAATTTGTTTTACGCACTATGGAAGCATAACATATATGCCATATATATGGAATTTTCGTCACTGCTAAGGCTATACGTATATTGTATAGATGAGATGCGGGGATTTAGATGTTTTTTTTGTATGATTTGTGGTAATATTTCATATATAAGAAAAATGAAATGAAAAAAGATTCCGTTTTTTGTGTTTGAAAATAACGACCATATATACATATATAATATAGAATAGGAAAGATAGAATTCTTTGCATATGGAAAAAGTGCACAAATTCCTAACAAATCGACTCTTGATTTTTTTGATGTATTTTGGTACCAGAATCTCACAAAAAAAAGTCCCAACAAATTTGACCATTGGAACCCTGTTTTTGGACAAATTTTTGTATTTTTGATAGTTTTTTTTTACTTTTCAGACAACATCACAAAACCTGCAATAATTCCGATCTTTCGAATTTGATTTGCAAGTTAT
>JANSTW010054178.1:0-12128 GCA_027564275.1 Diadocidia ferruginosa
TCGTGTCCGTGTTCGTAAGCCAAAAGTCGTTGCCGGTAAATTTTGTATTGATCCGAGGTCATTTGTGTTTGTTTCGTATGTAAGTTTGTTTTCAGTATTACGGTATACAAGTCCATAGCTACCTAGTCTAGTGATTTTACCATCTTAATTTACTTCTAGTTATACCATTTATGCTTCAAAAACTTTTAAATGATTAAGTTCATGTATAGTAAGTAATGTTTTACTTCATATACAATAAAATGTCACCACATTAAGAATTAAAATTTAAATTACTTTCTTTAATTAAATTAAAAGGGAAAAGTTCGTTTACATAAAGTTCTCGAATATTTAAGCCCTTCATATCTTACAAGATATATTATTTTCCCAAAAAAAAAAATTTAAAGACATTTTATTATATTCTGTACTCATTATTCATTATATCTTTTAAAGCTAAACATTTATATGACTTAATATGATCAAAGTTTTATATAATACAAGGCAGTTGACATTGATTGAGCCTCCTCGCATATACACAACAAAATTTGAAGAATATATTTTACGTGATATACGTTGTATATTCTGGAAAAGTCTAAAAGTCTCTACAAAGAAGAAGAAGATTGTTTATGATTTTGTACATATTGTTCAGAAAATAAATTGATTTTCACATATATATGAGAAATTTTATCTGGATTATATAGTAAGATATCATTTTCCATGCTACAATATGTGCTTTATATAGGCCTTAAACTTGCCTATAAAATATAAGGAGATGAAAAGTTGTATACGGAAAATATATTTTATATACGAAAAAGTTGAAATAGTTTTGTCAGATTATATATTAGAGTAAATTTCCTGAGCTCATATGTATACAGATGAAGATTATGATTAAATATCAAGAATCATCATCCCATATACGAGTACTTTGCATGAAATGTATCAGATTTAAGTAAAGTTTTAAATAAATAGCTTTTAATATAGCTACTGCTACATTAGTTGATATTTCTTATACTTTTGTGGAAAAACTTTATATTTTCTCTATAAAATATATTTCTGGTTAATTATATCGTTTAATTATTATATATTCCTATATAAGTATATAAAGCTTTTATATTCTCGTTTTGTATACTTTATATTTTATACGTTACCGCATTTTGTAATGTGGTTTTTATATAACTGCTATATAAGAATATTAAATATTTCACTTACTCTAAATTAGATGAATTGAATATTTTATAAAGAAAAATTAAAGATATTTAAAATATAAGCAGCATGATGAGCCAAAAACTTAAATATTGTAAAGGAAAATAAATATTAGATTATGAGATGTATAACTTATATAGTTGTACAAGCCATTTTAAATAATTCCTCTATATTATATAAATGAACTTTTAAGTATTAAAGTAGTTAGTAGCTGATGCTGCTGAGCTGCTAATGGAAATGTAAATACACATTTATAATTTATTTTTTTAAGTATACATTTAATTAGTGATGTTGTGTGTACAGAGGTTATCCAAATCTAAAGGTTATATTATGTTTTTAGATGTTTTATAAATACTATATCGAGTGGGATTTTTATGTTGATTTACCATAATAAGTAGTAATTTTAAAAAAGAAGTTAAAATAGTCGACTTATTCAAAATGGCAGCTATCGATTCACCTTGTCCTGAAGCACGTTCTTTATATACACCAATTTTATGATACAATATAGTTATGTTGTTAAAAAAATGGTTAACAATAAATATTCATAAAAATTAAGTTTCCAAAAATATAAAACAAATATGGATGATTTATTCAAGATGGCTGCTTTGAATTTTTGAGACACTTTTACTTGTAAGTCAGTCATTTATGAACCGATTTTCTAAAAAATAAATTGAAGAAAAATGAATTTAAAATATTTTCTTGAATAAATATATTGTCTCTTATTAAGCAACGCTCAACAACATATTTTTCTTTGCAAGAAATATTTATGTTAGACTTAAGATTTTATGGTTATTTTACAAAAACTTGTTTTTTATTAATTTTTATTTTTTGTAAAAATATTTTAATTTAAACTTTGATAGCAAAATACCCTGAAAAATACCACATAAATTATTATTATATAGTATAGTTACATACTCAACATATTATATATAGACATTTATAAGAAACTTAGCTCTTTATACGAAACTGAAATTCTTTTCGCCAGAACCGAATTAAACATTGTATTTATTCAAATTGTATATTACAATCGTTAAAGAAAACCACTCTTATACGTATATTTATCTTAATAATATAGTAATAACCATTTTAATATAAAATACCCTCATTTATATTAACCGAAAGAAAAAATGTAACGCATTATATAAATGTATCTATATAGACAACGCAAAACCCTTAATATTATAATGTGTTCAAGAAACAAATAAATTAATTACTTTGACAACAACAGCAATTTTTGGTATGTTCCACATAGCCTCAAGAACCTCTATATAAATGCTATATATGCTCTATAAACAAAATACTATATATATTAATGTGTTTCCGGAATGAATTTTATGATATTGTTCTAGAGCCCATAAAATTCGTATATAAATATTATATTTTGCGTCTTTATAATATTATAATCCAGTTTTATTATATTAAAATTTTAGAGGGTGTCTTAATCAAGTATAGTATCAACAAAATTATTCCAATATCCGGTCGTCTGCTGTACTTTGTATAAAATTACTTAAATTATGTTGTTCCGCATTCTTATTGGGGGACGGTGGTGACCATATAAGAAGCCTCTTCAATTTCTGGTTAGTCTAATATACATCGTTTTAAGTGCAATCATAAATTTGATATAAATTTTGTTTATCTTTTATAAAAATATATTTTATAATTGGTCACCTCCCTTTTTATATGATTTATTAAAGAAATTATGAAACCTTAATTTTATATTACTTTGAATGTTTAAAGAATTTTATATTTTGAACGTTTGATGAAGTAGTCGATTTTTTATGCAAAGGTGTGTAAATCCCATAGTACACCCCAAGTGACACATCACCTACTGTCAATGAAAAGAGATTTCTGTTTTATCATATTTTTTAACTTTTTGGTAAACAAATTTTTGTACAAGCAACAACTGACTGTTAGAATGGCTGCCTGTGAGCCTGACGTAGGAATTGAGTTGTTTATTATTTTTGATAAAATAAGTTTGATATCTATTTCGGTCAAGAGCCTGTTAAAAAACTTATCTTTTATAAAATATATTTTATAATTGGTCACCTCACTTTTTAAATGATTTATTATAGAATTTATGAAACCTTAATGTTATATTACCTTGAATATTTAAAGAAACTTATTTTACTTTGAATATTGCACATTTGATGAAGAGGTCGGTCGTTTTTTTAAGAGATGTCGGCAGCAAAATATTTTACAGTTACTCAATTCCGATGTCAGGTCCACAGACAGTCAGTCCCACAGTCAGTTTTTGCTTGTACAAACAATTTTTTACCAAAAAGTTAAAAAAAATATAATAAAACAAAAATCTGTTTTCATTGACAGTAGGTTATGTGGCGCTTGGTGTGTAATATAAGATTTATGTACATTTGCACCTCAATTGTTTGAGTAAAATTTCTCCTCAAGTGCCAGATCACCTACTATTGACTTTAAAAGAAGATTCAAATAAATTTACCGCAAAAAAACTGTAACAGTTACCTAGGCGGCAAGCCAAACAAACTTTGTGTTTAATACACATTTTAGATGGCTATAATATCGGGCTTATTAGAACCAATATTAAAAAAATAAAAAAAAGTCTGGTAGATTTATTTTAAGAGTTACCGATACCAATGCAGTGGTAACTTTGATGCACGTTTGAGCGCCCATCTTTCGATGAAATGTTATAATTTTTTTTATTAGCATTGAAAAATGAAATAGAAAGAAGGTGAAAGAAACGTTTTTTTGAATTTTTTGTTTGTTATTTTTTAATGTTAAAAAAACCAAATGTGAACTTTGGTGCATGTTTCAGAAAAATTGGTTCATAAAATTTAAATTTTTTTAATTTAATTATTTAAAAAATATTCATACAAACATCGTGGAATAGAGTTTTTTCTAAAATTTTATTTTGAAATTTAATTATAACAATTTTTCTATGAGTCTGACACGAAAAAAGTAGGATTTTTTTCTTTTTTTACATTATTTGTACTAGTAGTTCCGGTACCCACCGTTAATCGCTGTAGGTCGGTATCAAGCAGTATTAATAAACGTAATTAAAATTAACAAATTTAAGGCGTAATGGTAAAATGAGTCAGTTATTTCGATTCAAGTTTCTGCAAAAAGTATAATAATTTTTTTGTTTATTTTATTGTATAGGCAAAGTTCACTATAAATAAAATATATTGACTGGCAGAAATTGTTTATTGAAACAGTTTGTTTGGCTTGCTGCCTATGTTACAGTACAGGCGCTTATCTCCCATATTATATAAACAACAAATAGAATTATTTTCTTATTTTATAAATTTAATTCTTGTGATATCATTTGTTTTATAGACAGTAGGTGATCTGGCACTTGGGGTGCAATATGCAATTTGTGTACACATGCACCTCAAGTGTTTGAGTCAAATTTCTACCCAAGTGCCAGATCACCTACTATAGACTTAAAAACAAGAAAATTCAAATAAATAAATTTATCGCAAAAAAACTCTAACAGTTGTCGCCTGTCTCCAACATAAACAACAAACAGAATTATTTTCTTATTTTATATAAATGTTGTGATAACATTTTAGTTTTATCGATAAAGTATAATATCGTTTGAAACAATATTTAATTAATATTGAGGGCATCAGGTCACAATTGATAAAAACGTTTCAATACAAAATTTTTCTAATTATTTTTGTCGATTAAACCATATAACTTCTATATTATTGTAGAAAGTCAACAAGAACGTTTCTCTATATATTATTGAACTTTTATTAGATTGTTTTATAAACTTCCATCATTTAGTGTATAGAGAAAGTTAGAAACTCATTTATGAAGTTTTCTTTTTGTAAAATTGGTAATTTCCACCCAACAAATACGCAGCTATATAAGTACATTCTCAAATACTGTTGGAGAATAAAATATATTTTAACTAGAAGTTATATATCTCTACTCTATAGAATAAACGGAAACTATCGTTTACAAAAATGTATTTATATAGCTTTAAGCTTAATTAAAGCTATAAAGCTGTTTTTGGTTCGTCGTCGTTGTCGTAATTTCTTTGTTATTATTTTTCTGGTATTTTTGAGATAAAATAAGTTTTTAATTTAATTTTCCTGTGAGAGCTAAAGTGTTTTTAAAGTTGAAATTTAAGTTTGTGTTTAATCAATAATTTTGAATGGACATTTTTTTTTTGTATTTGTTTTGTAAATATAAAAAAGAGAATTAAAAAAGTCAAGTATCTATAGTAGTAAATTTTATTTATTACCAATAAATTTCAAAGTTTGTTTAAAAAATGCTTAAACGTGTTATAAAAAAAAAATCCCTAAGACAAAAATTTTGAAAAATAAGATAAATGTCAATAAAAATCCAACATGGCTGTGAAATGTAAGATGGCGGTAAATAAAATCTTTTCATAAAACTTTTTTTAAAGTTTAATTGCTGAATTTTTAAAAATAACAAGAAACATTTCATTACAAAATAAATTTTAAAAAAATTCAACATGGCCGCAAAATTCAAGATGGCCTAAAATCTTGAATTTTGTAGCCATGTTGAATATTTTTTAAATATATTTTTAATGACAATTTTCTTTTTTTTTATAAATTTGTTTCATAACAGCAACCAAACTTTTTAAAAAAGGTTCATAGAAAAAAATGTCCTTTTCTTACAAAAAATGCATTCTATTACATTAAAGTTATTTTTATCTCATCTCTGTAATATTCTGTAATCTGTTTTATGTGAGATATAAGTCAAATCTATATTTAACTTTTATATATAAATGCTATATACAGTTAACACTTTGTGTCTATGGTCTAATCTGAAAAAACTTTTGACACTCGCATATGTACGATTTGTGATGCGACATAATCCCTTTGCCTTCATTCGTAATAAAATCATTTATATAAATAAATAAATTCACAACCCTTGTCTATATATAGCTAAATAATTAAATTTCAGCTGAAAAAAATTATATTCATCTCATGCAACCAGCGACGTATTTCCCTAATTTGCCACTCAGGCAAATGCCTAGGTCCCATGACTCAAGGGGCCCTCTAATTAACAATTTGCATGCAATAATTTTTTATTTTAATGCATTTTAAATTAATTAAAGTATATCTACACAAATTCAAGGGGCCCCCAAACTTTCAAAATTTCTTGTTTAAGGATATTTTATGTAAAAAAATTTCGCTGCGCGGTAATTTTAATTTGATACATGTATAAAGATGATCTTTCTGTTTGTTAAACCGATGAAAAAAGAATTCTGAATTCTGTTAAATATAGTCAAACAAATATTTAAGTAATACAAATTCATAAGACCGAGGAGGCCTCCATATACAATTTCTGTTTTATGATATTTTGTTAGCAAAAAACTTCGCTGCGCAGCAATTCTAAATTGATACGTTTATAATAATATACTTACTGTTACTGACAATACAGATTCTTATTAAAAAAATCTTTGACCTTTTTTACTATATACAAAAATCAAACCTGGTCAGGGGCCCCCAATTATGGATTTGCCTATAGGGCCTTCGAAGACCGCCACTGCATGCAACATAGTTACACTATACACAGAATTATTATTATATAAATTGACAAACTTAATCTGCGTTATAATAATAATAATAATGATGACAAACTTTTCTGCTTATTATCGCAGCTTAAAGAAGACGAAGAGGAATTATATCGAAAAAAAATTTGTTATTATTTTCGTTTATATAGTTCAGTCAGACATTTTACAAAGAATCAATATAATATGAAAGTTTTTTTCCTTTTCATATACGAAGGATATTATGAAAAAGGCTTTGTATATGGTAAATAAATATAAGAAAAACAAAATACTTAATAATAATATTTTTTGAATATAATCGAGTCTTTGATGTAATTTAATACTTGGATTTATGTATATATTTAGTTACAGGGTTGATAATATTGCATTTATTGAAAAAAAAAATCGTATTTCTTTAAAAACAATAAAAAAAAATCACGTTAAACATACTTTTATAGGTTCATTCATGATGAAGGATCACCTAAAAGAAAATATTAAATTAATTACGCCTAATTTAGTACTACCACAACAACAACAACCACCACAACTTCTCTGTGAGAATTGAGAAAAGAGACAATTTTTTATTCCTTTTTCTTATTTTGAAAATCTTCTCAAAAATATCAGTTTAGTCCTTATTATGTATGTTTCGTTTTTGTCGACTCATCAGCATGGCAAACAAAAACTACTTAAAATCGTTTACTTGACATTATTGGATTTTCAAATGTTACATTTGGTTTGATAAAAGATTTTCTCGATAATAAAAATAAAATTTATTTTTGAATAAATTATGAAAATATTTATACTTGTTAAATTTTTAATTAAATTTTCTCTCAGTAAACAGTAAAGACTCACTAATTAACTAATTTAAATTGTTTTACAAATCGCATTTTTTCTATAACAAATGTTTTAATTTTCATGTATGAATATTTAATGCAAAAAAACAACATAATTCATTTGGATTTAATTAATGTGTGTTATAGCTGGTTTGAGCCAGACAAAAAAAAACGTAATAAAGGGATGACCTAAAAAAATATAAAATTAATGAAGTTTGACCGCAAATTTATATATGTTTGACAATTATATTGAATAAAATGTGGTCTGGCCGGGTAAACTCTATTACTATACATTGTAACTATAAGTAGACTTAAAGTTTTCTACTTTTCTTTTGTGAAAATTTTATATATATTTAGTTTGCTTTATATAAAGTGCTAATCTTTACCATTTTCCCTAGAACTTTTTGTTTGCCATAATGGTATATAAAAGCCTGATTATATAAAAGTTTATAATTTTATAAAGACTGAAAGAATTAAACAAAAATTTCTTTTAACAATGAAATGAAAGTCAATAAATTAGAGAAAAAATAAAGGAAACTAAAATATATATTCTATAAACGAAGGATTTTAGGAAGAAAATCGGTAAATTTTTCCCTAACCACAAAAATGAGAAACTTCCAAGCATATGTACTTTATAATTAAAAGTATTGACTATAGATTTTAAAACCCAAATGGTAATAAATGTAAAATATTCTGCAAACTTTTTAAAGTTGCGAAAAATAAAATAAAATTCGCGTGTGTACAAAAATTCGCTTAAAATTTTTGTTAAAAATTAAAAATATTTACAAACAATTTTATTGTAATTGGAATATATTTTTTTAAGTCAGAAATTCTTTAAAATTATTAAATAAACTTTGTACTGAAAAAAGGTTTAAAGCACTAGAATAATTCTGCTCGAGAAAATCTTGTAATTTGAAATAATAAATAAAATTCGCGAGAGCAATAGCTAGCAAATAATAAAAATTGTATACAGTTTTGTAAAAAAAAAAAACAAACAATTTATTGTAAATCATCGAATATGATTTTATTTTAAAAAGCCAGAAGTTCTTTAAAATTAATAAACAAATCTTGTACTGGAGACAACGTTTTAATTCGAAAAATTAAATAAAATTCGCGTGACCAATAGGTATACAAAAAATCGTTTGAAATTTTGATTTTTTTTTTAAGTTTAAGAACAATTTTCTCAAGCTACTATAGATTATAATTGGTTTTTAAATCGACAGAAGTTTTTTAAAATAGTTAAATAAGTCTAATACTAGAGAAAAAGTTTTAATTCGCAAAATTAAACAAAATTCGCTTGAGCAATAGGCTTACAAAAAAACTCGTTTGAAATTTTGTAAATTTTTTAAAAATTTAAAAAAAAATTTTCTAAGCCACAGGCTTATATTTCTTTTTTTAAATCGACAGAAGTTCTTTAAAATTGTTAAATAAATCTAGTACTAGAGATAAAGTTTTAATTCGTAAAATTAAATAAAATTCGCGTAAGCAATAGGAATACAAAAAAATCGTTAGAAAATTTGTAAAAAAATTGAGAAAGTTTACAAACATACGAAAATTTTCTTAAATATATATTTTTTTAAACGCCAGAAGTACTTTAAAATTGCTTAACAAATCTTGAACTGGAGAAAATTTTTTAATTAGTAAAATTTTATAAAATTCGCGTGAGCAATAGGTACATAAAAAAATCTGTTATTTTTTTTTAATTTATAAACAATCGATAGATTGCTATCACTGAACTTTAATGTTGTTTAAAGAAGTATTTTAAAATTATTAAATAAATCTTGTACTAGAGAAAATGTTTTTATTTGAAACATTTAATAAAATTCGCGTGAGCAATAGGTATACAAAAAAAAATCAACAACAAGTTATTTTTATTCTTATTCTCTAGATTTAGTTTGGTAAAATTATTGGTGATATCATAGTTGGCTCCATCTTGCGTATTATAACATATAAGCGCCATATACTTTTATTATGAATATTTGTCTTTTTAGTATTCCCATTTTTCCTACAAAACTTTCCACATCACAAAATTAGCAACATTATCCACATTAAAATAAATTGATAAATAATAATTTTCTTATTAACACAAAAATAATTGAATTTCATCTGTATAAGTCTCATCATCGCAGCCACCACCCCAGTCAATAGTCACCACACCATAAACCAAACACTGCACCAGTATATTCTTTTAAAAGAATAAAAAATCCCTTTTTTCCTCCAAATCTATCCTAAATATAATAATTGATGACTTTTAGCAAAACATTTTCTTTTTCATCATCTTCGTCTTCTTCTTGTCTTTATACAGCAGAAGAAATGCGATATTTGTATTATAGATTTCGTGCAAACAATCTCATTAAAAGCTTTGTGTAAGCAGAGCATTAAGGGTTATATGGGGTGTGCAAACATACAGAATAAATGACATAGAACAAAATCGTATATATCGGAGCAGGAGAAGAAAAGAAAGCTAATTTAATAAAATAGTCAAATAATCAATATAGGATCCGATTTTTCTACTTTTTTTGCTTGTATATAAATAATATTATCGGTAATTCGTAGACGATATAATAATAATATATAATAGGATTTATTTAAGTAACTATATATGTGAGTTGAGCTGCTACAAATATACACAATTCAATGTTATTATAAATGAAGAGACGTATTTAAGAATATATAAAGTAAATGAATTGACGATTAAACGAGACAATCTCCTATCATCCATTTTTGGTGCATTTTGAGTTGAGCTCTGTTGTAATTTTTACTATCGATTGAATGTAGCCCGAAAATCAAAAAAATATATGGAAAAAGAAAATGTCATCTTCAAATCTGGTTAAAATCGGATTACTATTACCGAAGTTATAAACATTATTATACTATGGCAGCCATCTTGTTAATTCGCCATTTATTTGTTATTTACAATTTTTACAATTTTTTTTTCAAGTTTTCTGATCTATAGAACAAAGTAAAAAACGTCCTTGATATTTTAAAACAATTGGAATAAATTAAAAAGAATATTTTAATTTTCCTTTAAAGTTTAAGAGTAACAAATCCACCATTTTGAATTTTTTTTTTTTATTACTAAGTGTTTTTTTTTTTTCATTTTTCTGATCTAGAATTGAGAAAAGAACATACGTCTTTAATATTTAAAACACGTAGAATAAACATATAAGAATATTTGAATTTTCTATTAAAGAAGATAAAACTCAAAAATCCGCCATTTTGAAATTATTTTTTGTAAAAACATTAGTTTTTGGTAAAATCTTTTTTTCTTATCACACATTAACTTAACTATTACTTTGTTTCATTTAAATCGGTTATTAAATTGCTAAGATTATTAGAGTTAATTGGTTGAAGAGACGCCATCTTGAATAAGTATGCCATTTTTTTTACAAAAAAAATCCGAAAAATCTGAAAATTTTGAGTTATCTGTGTGTTAAAATTTCAAGAAGATCATTTTTGAATGAGTTAAAAATGATTTTCATTTTGGCCGCCATCTTGAATAAATACATTATTTTGATTTTCCCGGAATGACAAGATTGAGAAAAATTATTTTTTTAAAGTCAAACTCGATTATCATCAAAAACAAACAGTTTTTTTATACTTCTGAACCATTTCTATTTTGGATGATAGGAGTTCATGTTATAAAATGAAAAGAAAACAAATAGAAAATCATTGTTTTCCCTTTTTTCTTATAATACAGACTTCTCTCTGTATTCGTTGAATTTATACACAGTATTATACATTGATGCCTTTCCATTTCCCAAAAAAATAATCCAAATAAATTTCAACTTGTAAATTGTTGAGGGTGAAACTTAAAATGATGAAAAAAGAACAAGCAAAAAATACAACATAAACTTTCCACCATAAGAATATTTCGTGACTTGGATTTTGACTTGAAAATTGTGGGTTAAGGTTATATGGTACATTCAATTCAATCGAAAGGCGGACAAAGTAGCAAATTTCAATTTAATTTATTTTTTCATCTCCATGATTTCGATGTTATTATTATTGTTGTGGTGGTACCGAAATGAAGGGCTTGTCGATATTATTATTTTTATTATTATAATATTTACCAAGGGTTGTTGACTCTTGGATTGAGCTTAATCGTCAATTTCATTTGTATTATTATGATTATTATAATGTTTTTGTTTTCTTTTTGCTTCCACTGTAATAAATAAAACCATTTTCTTGTAAAAATAATAAAAAGTTTTTCCGCATGTTCTGTGTGCTTTTCTTTGTTTTTTAGGTAAATGGAAAAGTTTTCTTTCATGGTATCGCGGCGGTACATAACATTTTTCTTATTATTTTTGTAATGTTTCTTTGAAAAAAAAACTGCGGTCTTTGTCACATTGTTAAAAAATATTACAGTAAGTTTGTGATTGTACTGCGTTATAAAGAAAAATCTTATTGCATTTTTATTTTAAAAAAAATTATAGTAACCTATGTACTACACCTGAGCAACTTGTTCCACGAATTATGACAAATATTTTATTTTTAAATATTTTAAAAAAGGCTAATCGGTTTAATTCAAAGCAATATATGGAGTTTCTCAGCCATACTGATGATGGGACGTAGGTCCCGAAACGAGTTTTAAGTGCTGAGATTACTTCATG
>JANSTW010054189.1:0-12125 GCA_027564275.1 Diadocidia ferruginosa
AGGTTCTGACCAGACATCGAGTGCGTTGGAAGCAATTTGTTGATTCTTTATGTTTTCACGCTATGGAGTAAAGGATGAGATGATGATGATGATATTGTTAAGAAAAATTACAGTATTCGTTAAATTAATTTTCTGGAATAAAAAAATTTTGATTTTGATTTAAAATTTCGTATATATAGAATATTGTCTAATATATTAGTTTTGAAAATATTTCTTATACCTACCTGTAAAGATTTTTTGATATTAATAAGATTATTTTATCAAACATATTCTAGATTGCTTAAACAATATACATTATACATATCGCTCCATCACAACTTATTAGTTCTCGCATTAAGCTAAAGACGATAATTATTATTATTATAAAATATCTCATACAGTTATATAAAATCTTCGAGATGTATTAAAGAGTTTCTTAGTAACGCATCTCATGTTGAATTCTATAGAAAAACTTGTTTAACAATTTAATAGATCCTGAATTTCATATATATCAAAACTATAAATATATATATAGTTTTGAAATTGATAACATAACTCTATACAAAAAGTTAGTTTTTTTTCATAGCTTCTAAATGCCTGTAGTAAATATACAACAAAAAAAACCATCTTTATAAAATGAACAAAAGAAAAATGTTGTCATCAATTTTTATAGAAAAATTATTTAATAAGAATTAAATAAATCCATCGTCCATATACGGTGATAAATCGCCGCATATAAGTTGAACAAAAAAAATGTTTTTTCATCATTTAGCTGCGCGTATTATATACAAAGAATATCAATTTAATTATTAAAACTTTGTTAAATTAAAGAAAAAAGAATTAAATTTGTTCTACATAGCTATAAAGCTGCTGTTGCTGTTGCACAGAGAAGGACATGTAATGGACATACGTTTACTTTGTTTTATTTTTTTTTTGTTCTTCACAGAATGTTCTGTACAACAAACATATCTTTAATAAATTGACGCATAGATGGACAACAATAATACAATAGTAAACAAGAAAAAAACATTTTTAATAATTTTTAAAAATTCTATAAAATGTACAGAAAAGCCATCATTATCTGTAGAAGCCATGAAGGAAAAAACATTTTGTTTTTATTCATGATCAATTAGCTTTTTTAAAATTTCTTTAAATTGACATAATCTGTGACATATACTACAAATAAATTTAAAAAAAAAATTGAATTGTTGAAGTTTAATTAAAGCGACTTGTATATATATGCGTATGTGAATATAAGAAGATATTACAAAAATCACAAAGATCACAAAGATCGTTTATAAATTTATTTAAACTATACAATTTAAAATCAAAATTACGTTAGTATAAGTTAATAAGATTTGATAAAGAAAATTTTGACTTTAGTCATTAAATATTGCCATTTTGAATAAAATTACCAAATCGTTATTTTATCACTATAGTCCATTTTTTAAATTTATATTTAGAAGTATTATTATCAGAATATATTTGGACTAATGCTAGGGAAGCTATATACGAAGTTAAATAATATTTTGAATTCTAAATCTAAAAATGCAAAAAAAAATTTTTTTGTCCGCCTGTGTGACCGCACTATATAAAGTCAGAATTCAGAAATAGAAAGTTCTAGATGAGATATGATCTTGAAATTTTGTGGTGATGGTTTTTTAGTGATCATATTGTCAGCTATTTATTATCAAAAATTTTCATTTATAGGAACGGACAGCTTCCATGCAAAAAAAACGGATTAAAGTCCAATCATAAATAGAAAGTCCTATAGATGAATACGATCTTGAAATTTTGTTGGGTGGTTTTTTGGTGTTCTGTTTATCCATATTGTGAAAACATTTAGATACACAATTTTTTTAAATCTTTCGAACATTTTCGAAAACTTCTTGAAATTGTAATTTAATTTTTTTTTTTGTAGAAACTAAAGAACTATATAATTGATTTTTGAGGCAATACTTAGGAATTTCTAAACAAATCTGATCATTTCTTATGATTTTAAAATTGTTTGAAAAAAGTTGATGGAATCATTGATTTGATCTTTATTGAAAACTAACGAGATTTGTTTTTTAAATAAAATTCCTGAAAATGTAGGCGATTTTGATGAAGTTACGAAATATATCTTATGGGATTTTAAAAGTATTTTGAAAACTCATATGAAATTATTATTAAATTTAAAGGGAATATTTATCTTTCGCTTGAAAATTAAAGAGAATTTAATGATATCTTACAGTATATTTTAATAAAATTAATTAGAAATTTAAAATATTTTGATAAAAATATGAGAAATTACTTAGATTTTCGAAAGGATTCGAAAGAATTTGAATCATTAAGATGACATATTGAGATATCATGTAATTTTATATGAATTCAAAAGAATTTGATTGTAGCATTGAAATTTTTTTAAATAATATTCATGGAAATTTGTGCGATTTTGATGAAATTACGAGGTTTTTTAAAGTAATCTGAAAATCTCATGAGAGAAATATAATAATAACATTTTGCTTCTTGCAGAATTAATTTTATAATAATTAATTAATTTTATATATAATAAAACTAATTGGAAATTTAACTATTTAAGTTATTTTCATGAAAATTTTAGAAATTACTTGAGATTTCAAAAGGATTCAGTGAGTTCAATGACAATTTTTCTTTTTATCATAAAGAAAATTAATTTAGTAAATCTTATTTATCCTAAGATAAATGAACTCAAAAGAATTTGACGGAATCATAGAATTTTCAGTATACAAATTTCTATCCAACTTGAAAATTAAAGAGAATTTGATTTGATTTTTCGTTTTTTTAATTCATATGGACATTTACGTAATTTTTATAAAATATAAGCTCTTTCTTTGTACTTTAAAATATCTCAGAGAAAAATGTTTTCACTTTCTAGCAGGCCTGGAAACCACAATTTGAATAGTACGTTTCAGCGGTACAGACACAGATTCTTGGTATGTTACAGCATTACGTTCCAAGGTCTTTTATCTCTGTACCGTGGTATCAGTGGTATTTGGCGGTACAATCCCTAAATGAATTAAGAGAACCCCCTAAATTTATTTTGTTGAAATTAATGTATTTAGTATTTTTTACCCGCTAATATAAAATCACAAAAAAATGTATTTTTTGGGATATAAATTTTAAACAGTCATATTGATATCTCGATTGATATTATATAGATATTACTTGAATTTTTAATTATGTATCGATTCAGCAATACTGAAAATCCAAAGAAGGAAAAAAGTGTAATATCATTATTAAATTTAATGTCTGCAAAATTAATTCGTTTTGGGTTTGAATACAAAAGTCAGTTGCATAAGTTTTTTTTTATATTTGGTAAACAAGCATTCTTGCTTTAGTCGTGTTTTTTACTAAAAATTTATTTAATTTGAATTAGACCGAACGGCATTTTTCAAATATGTAAATATTTTAAATTAACAGTAAAATTATTAAAAAAAAAAATAAGTTTTTCTGTAAATACATTGTGTATACAATATTGTATGGGAATGGAGAGTTTTCCTATAACTCTTTATCCTATAGGTTTAAATTATGATTATCACACAAAAATAGTTCAAATCTGCATCAGAGGCCCGATCATGAAACTCGATATTATCGGTATCGAGATGAGATTAAAATTTTGATATGTTCGTATGTAGCTATTATGACTTCTCGTTCCTAATGTAAGTGTATATTGAGTATAACGATGAAAATGTATATAAATAATACTACTCGATAATACATAATAGCTACATACGAACATATCAAAATTGTAATCTCGACTCGATACCGATAAAAGCGAGTTTCATAATCGGGCCTTAGTTTTTAAATTTTAAATAAAAATGCAATTTTTACAAAAAGAAAGCCTAGAAAAAGCTACAATGTAATATCGAAGTTGAAGATCCCTAATATCTTATCTATACTAAAATTAGTCAAAATTCACAAATGAAAAACTATCTTTTGTAGACTTATAGGCGAGCAATATTTTTGAAATATTTTATCTGAATCCGGGAATCATAAAATTAAAAAAAACGAGATCGCTTGTACAAAAATACACAAAAAAATGTTGGTGGACCGTAGGGACCGTGTTTAATTTACACGTTCCAGGGTACGGTATATGGTATTTTAAATTTATTTTTAAGGTACAGAATACGGTCCGGGTTTTACAAAAAAAAGGCGTTACGTACTCAGAATACGGTATGGAACATTCCAGTGTTCCATGGTTTCCAGCCCTGCTTTCTAGTAATTCAATTTTTGTTAGTTTTATAAAATCATGTTATTTTCAGTGAAACTAAAAAAAATGTAAATAAAATCTTTTTTAATAATTTTGATAAAATAGGAATAAATTTCTAGTAAGTATCTATTTATCTAATAAAAAATTTGATATAAATTGATTCTAAAAGTTTTTAATTTAAAATATTATATTGAGTTAGAATTAATAAAATCATTTTATGTCTAATCCTTTTATTCCTGACGGTTTCAATATACAATAACTAAAAACTAAATATTACTAATTCGAGGTCACAAAACCAAAACAAAAATGGTCTCATCTCTATACCTAATCTAATTTGGAAGATAACTTCCGACAAAATAAGTCAACGGTTTATGGTATTGACAATGGTTGAAAATATTTAGTATTTTCATATAAAAGACATGCATCTTGCTTTTTTAGAAATTAAAATTTATTTAAAATCAGTTTTGGAATTTAAAATAAGTAAATATACTTAATTTATGTAAACAATATCACAGACAAAACTAAAAATTAGTTAGTTACATAAATTTGTTATAGTTCTACAATAAATGTGGATCAAAATTATTTGCTTTACCTGGGAACTATACTAGAGCAACTTTTTTCCTTTTACCTTCATAGCTTGGTCTATGAATTGAGATTGAGTTTAATATCTACTTGTATGTATTTTTAGTTTTAGGTCTTTACGCTAATATACTGCTCTAAATTCGACCGATTTTTACAAAAATATTTGTCGAACATTTTGTGGAAGTAAATGTTGGACAAACATTTACTAATTTAAAAAAAAAAATCGGTCGAACCTTGTGCTGTAAATTAGTTTAAAGACCTTAAACTAAAAGTTCGAAGGTGGATACAAGCAAATATTATAGAAAATTTATTTATTTTTCTACGTAAATCGAGCTAGAGGAGCTAAAAGAAAAAAAGTTGCGCAACAAGTTGTTTTAGTGTAGTTCTTAAATTAAAGTATGAATTTACAATTATATACGCTTTTAAAATCATAAAGCAACATAGTACGTTGCCAAAAAGTTAAAGCAATTTAAATTTTGTGGTAATGAAATTATTAAATGGTTCTTAAAGTTGCATGTGAGTAGAAATAACAAGATGTTTTATAAAAAAGAGTTTTTCTTGAAATTTCATTTCATGTGGTAAATATACATATCATTGATGTGAAGATTAATTAATTAATACATATAGAGCATATATGATATTATGATGATTTTTTCTACTTAATTCTAAATTCTTAATTTCATTGAAATTATTATTTTGGACATCAGAGCTTACTCTGCGTTGATCTTAGACCGCTTGTCATCGGTTTTAACTTAATTAGTTTTTACCAATTATTTGAAATCTAATTTGGAAAATGTTGTTTAAACAAAATAACTAATCAAATTAATTCAAGTACGAAACAAATTTTCTAATAAATAAATATTCAAATGAAATATAAAGAACAAATAAATTCCAAATCACGCTTATATAAACAACCGATCTCTCTATACAAACATAAACATCTATTTAACAAATTTCCATAAAAATTGTCACTCCTTAAGTCTATAATATAGTATAACATAAGGTATATATGGACTTTTTCAAATAATAATAATAATAAATTCCACATAACCGAGATTTTATATTTTTCTTGCTACACGCATAAAATAACACTTTGTTTTTGTATATAATATGTTGTCAACCATTTTACATGTTATTATGTTATGCGAGAAAAAAGAAATTTATACATAGAAAAATGCATCTTTACAAAGAATTTCAGAAACTTTCAACCTCATAAAGATTTAAGAAAAAAACATATTACATTTGAGATATAGAAGTAGAAAAAACTAAACTAAAAGAAAATAAACAACTATTTTTTTTTCAAATTTTTCAATTCTTACATATCATATAAGAATCGCTTTTTCATTTCATTTATTTATTTTAAAAGATATATAAGTTTTTCGTTTTTTTTAGAATAAAATTTTAAAATTACTCACACATATCACAATTGCGTTAAGTATATCTATATAAATTAGATATTCCATTTTTTTTTCTAATTAATTATAATAAGTCTTAGTATATTATTGAAACGATATTTTTATGTACATTTTTAACAAATATAAATTTGAATTATATCGATGAGTTTTTCTGTTTCTTGAATAACAATATTTTTTTAGCTTTAAATTATTATGATTAACAATTTACAATTGTTAGAAGAAAATCTGATTTTTATTATAAATTATACAAATTTAATTAGAAATGGAATTTTAAGAGAATTTTCTTAAATATTATATACGTTGCTTTATATCGTTCAGGCTATCTTTTTTGTTGCGGTTCTATATTTGTTTGTACTCTGCCCAACTCGTTGTTCATTTCGCAATTATTATTTATAAATTATCATAATTTATTATTTTTGGTACATTTTTCTTTCTTTCTTCTTAACAGTAACACTTAAATAATATACAATATGTACAGTTTTCTCGACTTTTCATTTATATAAATTAATAAAATCACATTTTCATATTTTTTACAATTTTTTTACGCTTTAAATCTAAAAATGACTGGCTTTTTTAAACACTAAACATAATGCGCACAATTTATTGCTATCTATTTGAAAATAATTCACGACATTTTTGCACTTGACCTAGAACACGATCGATACGATCGTTTAGAATTTTGATTGATTTTTCGGGTAAAGATGGCAAAACATCTCTAACCGTTGCTGCAGTTGTCGACTCGAAGAGATGCTGCAGTTGCGAACCAACACCCCGTTGACGTAATTGCTGCAGAGCCTCAATTGTTGGCCGTCGAAAAACGCATAGATTGTCTAACAGAAGACCGTGATAGGCCTCGTATTTTTTAAGTAATCGATAGCCATGCAAAAGGCCCGATTCATTGTCGAGAAATACTAAGAGTTGTGTGTGACTTTGTCGCGCCAGATTGTGGGCAGGTGCTGCCATTATGTCAGCATTCCATTGATAATTGTAAAGATTATTAACGACACGATCTAAATTTGCTATTAGATAATCGAAAACGATAAGATCGGACCATTGAGCCAATTCAATGAGCCTCCTTACAATCGGTTTACTAATTGGTCGAGTTACAGTTGTAAGATTTGTAGGTGTCTCTGAATCTGTTTTGGATTTCTGAGGCGTTAATCTGTCTAGCAGATTTTTTTGTGGTTTTGGCATATCCAATCCTAATGTTATATTTTTGACATCCATCTTATTCAGATGTCGTTCAAGCGGTTGAAATGGTACTGGTATACCGGCTGCCTCTAAATCGGGTAACCATTTTGTTAGCACTACAGGTTTGTTAGATTTCCATTGTGCACCGGCAATGTCCTGTGCAGCATATTGCCATGTATTTGAATTTAAGTCAATTATTGAGGCAGCACTTGGTGCTAAATTGGTTAAATTTAATAATTGTCCCAAATAGAAGCTAAACAATTCTCCTTGTATTTGATCAGTATTTTGTCGATAACGGGCACAAGCCCGACGTCCATCCTGAAATACAACCATACGATTTTGCATCCGACCACATCCTATTTCCAGCTTCACAACCACGCCACTATTTACATATTCATTCCAGTCTGTCGATTGTTCTTTGCTTAATCCTTTCGGCAGTTCCCTTTCAATAAAATTGCTCCAATAAATGTCATCTTCAATAACACCGTAAGCATCGTCTTCGTTGCTCCTGGCGTGCTGTCCACGTTGTACAAATTCAACAGATTCATATTGTACATCGACGCCTGTGCTGGACAACACTTTTTCGGCTACCGATGGTTTGGATAAACGAACCTCTGGACTTTTGCGAAAAAAGCCGTCGGCAGTTCGTTCAACAGTGAACTCTTTTATACTGCCATCGGTTGCATCTAATTTCTTCACCGTCATTGTGTTGGTGTCTTTGTGCTCTTCTAGATGAAAAGCGTTACGAAAAACATCTTCAGCTGGTAACTTTTCATCGCTTACAAATGATACGGCATACGATTCCTTCCGGTTTCTTTTCTCAACATTATTCATATCATAAATTGTTGGAAAATGAATGTCTGGTATTTGATGACTTGCCAATTTTGGGTGTGGTATTGCATTTGCATTACTATTCGTTTGTTGTAAAAGTTGTAAACTATTTGTTGTAACAATGACTTTCTTCTCAAACATATCCGAACTAATGCTTAGCATTGGCAACAAAACACCCAACAGTAATCCCAATGCAAATGCTGCCATTACACTAATTAAACAAGCTTTTCGTTGAAACTGACGTCTTCTTCTCATCGCTAATGACATTGAATCAGCTGCAGTACTTTCTTGATCTTTATCACCACATTCAATCGATCTTGTGTCATACATTTTTTAAACACGTCTTTTGTTCAAAATCAAAGTGAATTCACAACTATAAGGTTTATTAGTCTTAGTTCTAGTCTCTTTTAAACATAGTCCTTTAACACGATCACTATAAATTATGTCTACCGCACAATTAACTTTACGTTTCTACGGCGATCGTATATTATATGATCTTTTTATTAAAGGAGAAAAATTATATTTTTCTGAATATTATGTGTATTGAACATATACATTATAATAACGACAAATCCATAAATCCTTTTTGTTATATTTTATTAACACCCACTGCTGTGTGCTGCACTGCGTATAATCCAATGTTCAGTGTTTTTTTTCTGTATATTCTATATTATTTTTATTATTATGTTGAAATTAAGCATCGATATTTATTACAAAACTTAAAATATTTGACGCATTTTTAAACACGATACACTCTCGATTTATACTTGTAGCCATATATTTTTTTCCACATATAGCTCCTCTGTATTATTATTATATAGAAGAACGAAAATCACGAAATATTTTTACTTCCAAAGGAACAACACAGAAGAAAATATATTTTTTGTTTTTTTATTGTATATAGAAATTCTGTGTTAATCAATCGTTTAGTTAAAAACATTTTTTTTATTTTATTTTAATTTTTTTTATATTAAATAACAATATCGCTTTTCAGCTATATACGACGAGACTGGTTTAAAGATCATCACTTTTGGTTTTGTGTACACATTACATAAATTAAATTTATTTACAATTATCCAAGTTTCATATTGTCGACATTTTCATCAAATCGAATGTGTAATCGTTCTTTAATTTTTAGTTGAATTATTTTTGATTTCAAAAGTCAAATTATTAAAAAAAAACGGCAACAATATCCAAGAAAATCCGTTTATCAAGAGAGACGATTTTGAAAGACAGTCCGATCGGTACGAAATTTAAATTCAAACTAGCTGATCAGGCTGTCACAACTCGCACCTTGACAGTACGGTTCGACCGCAGCATAATATAGAGAACTATAACTTCTCAATATTACTCGCAGTCGACCAATACAACCTCGCATATCAAATATACAGAGGCTAAAAAAATGTTTATGAAAAATATCAAATAAAAGAACAACACAGAACAAAATTATAAGCACATACAACAAAAAAGAACGAAAACAACTTTAAAACTTACACAAAAAAAAGACAAGAAAAAATTCTCTTGTAATATTTGTTACGATCGCGCAAGTTGATCTCTTGCTTCTTACAACAGTGTATAACAACTAGCAGCAACCAACAAGGTATTTTATATGTGTATTTTTGTTATGTCGGATGGATGAAGATGGTTATTTCTACAACTATATAATATTTGTTAAAAAAAAACGTTTCAAAATCAATTCTTTAAAATATCTACACTTTATAGCTACGAATTATTAGTCCGCGCGATCGCGAAGAGAAAAACGCAATTACGCTGAAAACGACTATAATATGATCATGATGATTATATGAATGATGATCAAACGAGAAAAAAACTCAATAGAAAAGCTTTTTATGTGTGTGATAATTTAATGATGATGATCATCGCACATGAAAAGACCATGATGAGAATCGCACGCGGTATACAAAAACATTCTTTATGTATATACATGATAAAAAAACGTTCAGACCAAAAGATCCATACATATACCTATATAGTATATATGTATTCAACAAAGTATATCACACTCACGATCTTCTCTAACTTATGCTTTTTCGATAATTTGACTAAAAGAGATATATTTTATATATATATATATTCATAGTATAGGTATATATGCATAATTTATTCAGTTCCAACAACAAAAATAGTGATTTTTTTCTGCTGCTGCTGCTGTTGGACTAGACTTCTTCTCCTCCTCGATCAATATTCTGAAATTATCGGAACAAATTTTTTATTGCATCACACAAAGAGTTATACGCTATATATTATAAAGTGCATTTTGCGATTTAAATATATTAAAATAAATACATTTTAGAGAATTATAGTTATGTTTTATTTAATTTGGTGTTTAATTTTTTGACTATTATTTGGTCTTTTAATAATAAGAAAATTTATTTGCAATTGTTTTGGGCTGAGTTGATTGAAAACATAATAAAAAACTTGATAATATTCAATTTGGTCGTCATTATGCAGACTTTATAGAATTTATTATATTATTTAAAAAAGAACAAAAAAAGGTTCATCGCTTGAAGTCTTTCGTTCTGATTTACAAAAAAAAATCTTTGTGGTTTTTAATTTAATTCATGTATTCACCGGTATTGAAAATAATAAATTTATTATTTGAATTTTAGTTAAATGTGCACTTTTTGTATTTCATAATATTATGAGGAAACGAAAGACTTAAGCGACGAACCTAATATATAATAATTATTAATAATAAAAATAAACGCATTTTAGAGCGGTTTTTTACAATAAATATAATTTATTTGGCGATCGTTTTTAATGATATCAGTTTTTCGTTTAGGAGGATCCCGACTGAAACAAACTAATAATAATAATATTTAGAGATGACTATATAATTGTGCGAGCTGATTGAAAAAATAACAACAATAAAAACTTGAAAATATTTGTCGTTGCAGACACTTGTTTCTAATAATAATTCTAAACACGAGATTAAAATACATTTGCAAGTTTTTCGAATTAAACGATAAATATAAATTGCCCTTATAACAAAATTAGCATAAATATAATTAATTAATAGAAATATAATCAAAAATTAATAATATTTTCGCTTATTTTATAAAATTTATGTATATGAAAAAGAACAAAAAAAGGTTCGTCGCTTGAAGTCTTTCGTTCTAGTATTCATAAAATATAAAGTTTAGTTCGTTCATGTGTCTTATGGTATATTACCAATAACAAATATAGTTATTTTGTTATATATAAAGTATTTTCTATTTCATAATATGCGGAAACGAAAGACTTAAGTGACGAACCTAAAATATAATGTTTTTTTTAAAGAAATTAACTCATCAATTTATATAATAATAACATTAATAAATGTTGTGTGTTTAATTTTGAGAAAATCTCAGAAGAGAGTTAGTCCGATCGCTGATAAAGTTATTAGTTAACAGAAACTAACTTGAACATCGCTGTTTAACCCATATTTTTGAGATAAGATTAACAATATATAAAAGTTTATTATATGACATAAATTATAATTTAATAATTATTACCCTGCAGTTATAAAATTAGCATGTATAAATATAATATTCATTTTAATTATAAACACAAAATCAAACTATATAAATAATGACTTTATTTTACGATCGATTTTAATGATACTAATTTTTGATTCAGCAGGCTCTCGACCAATTGGCCAAAAAATAATAATTAATTTTTAAAAAATTATGATAGAAGAAGAGAAATTTATAATATTTTTGCTTATTTTATAGGATTTACATAAAAGTGTATTATACATATCGCTCATTTGCGAGAACAACGTCATAAATATAAAATGTTAATTAACGCTCTCTGTCCCTGACAGGTGGCGATTAACGGTGAGTACCGGAACTACTAGTACAAATAATGTAAAAAAAGAAAAAAATCCTACTTTT
>JANSTW010054200.1:0-12120 GCA_027564275.1 Diadocidia ferruginosa
ACATATTTACTATTTTTTTAATTAAAATTATTTTAAAAGTATATAAATTATTCGATTCATATTGAATATATAATTATATATTTACGTTAGAAAAATTATTTTTACCCTATATAAGATATACATGCGAAAATTATTTTATTTTTTTTTAATCAGAAGATTATTTATATTATTATTTTTTTTTAAGAATTTAATTTTTAAGATATGTGATTTCTTTTTTCATTTTTAAAAATAACCAACGAATAAAGGATATCGCACACTTAGGCGACAGCAAGCGACGCGATTGAAAGAGTAATTTTTTTAAATATACAAAACAACTACAAAAAATATTGTTTTATAATTTTTTTTTTTTTTTGTATGTTAAAAAGACCGACTCTTTCAATCGCATCGCTTGCTATCGCTTGCTGTCGCCTAAGTGTATCCTTAAAGGAATTTTTTTAATATAAAAAAAAATTCTTTAAAGTTCGCGCACATTTAGGCAATAGCAAGCGAAGTGATTGAAAGAGTCGGTTTTTTTAATATACAAAATTATAAAAAAAAAATTTGTTGTTGTTTTGTATGTTAAAAAAACTGACACTTTCAATCGCGTCGCTTGCTATCGCCTAAGTGTGTGTGTGGTATCCTTTAAAAAACCTAAAATATTTTCAAATAATTCGAAAATCACATTTTAGAAACTTAATTAATTTTAGTACAAAAAAATAAGATAATTTCGCCTGCATTCTTAAGATATTTAATTTGTTTTAGTCGACAAGTTTTTTTTTTAATCAGCATTTCCCATTAATCAAAATTGTCGTGACATTAATATATGTGAATTTTTTTTAGTCGCTCTGCTATAATTCGTGGACGAGTCATTACTTCGCTGAACATGGGTTTGGTTGGTGTTCGCGTGAGTACATCAACGCCGCTGGAAGGATTCACATTGACCCGTGACGATGGTTGGTTTGATCTGATGGTAAACGGTGGCGGTGCTATTACGCTTCAATTTGGTCGATCACCATTCCGGCCTCAAACGGTCATCATTCAGGTGCCATGGAACGAAGTGGTCATCATCGATACAGTCACTATGTCTACGTCAGAAGACAAGTCGTTGGCATTGGCTGCACATACATGCTTTTCACATGACTATGACCTTATGAAACCCGTTGTGTTGGCATCATGGAAACATGGTTTTCAAGGCGCTTGTCCCGATCGTAGTGCTATATTGGCCGAATCACAAGTTGTACAAGAATCATTACAAATTCCTGGAACCGGACTAAATTTGGTGTATCATAGTTCGAGAGCAGTTGGCTATTTGTCTACAATTAAATTGCAACTTACACCCGAAACTGTTCCGGAAACATTATCGCTTATTCATTTGCGCATTACAATTGAAGGCATTTTATACGAACGAAAGTTTGAAGCTGATCCAGGCATCAAATATACTTATGCGTGGAACCGATTGAACATATATCGTCAACGTGTCTATGGTGTTACAACGGCTGTGGTTAAGGTTGGCTACCAGTACAGTGATTGCAAAGACATTCTTTGGGATGTGCAAACAACAAAACTAAGTGGACACGATATGAGCATCTCCGAAGTGGGTGGTTGGAACTTGGACGTACATCACCGATACAATTTCCATGAAGGCATTTTGCAAAAAGGTGACGGCTCGAATATTTATCTCAAACACAAACCACGTGTTATCTTAACAACAATGGGTGATGGACATCAACGACCTCTTGAGTGTAATGACTGCGATGGCATCGCCTCAAAACAACGTCTATTGGCTCCGGTTGCATTAGCCGCTGCTCCTGACGGCAGTCTTTATATTGGAGATTTTAACTATATTCGACGCATTATGATCGATGGAAATGTTAAAACTATTGTTAAATTGAATGCAACTCGTGTATCATATCGATATCATATGGCCTTAAGTCCGCTCGATGGAAGTCTGTATATTTCCGATCCTGAATCACATCAAATAATCAAAGTTCGTAATAAAGATGATTTTTCGGATCCGGAGCGAAATTGGGAACCAGTTGTTGGATCGGGTGAACGGTGTTTGCCCGGTGATGAAGCTCATTGTGGTGATGGAGCACTGGCCAGAGATGCTAAGCTAGCCTATCCAAAGGGCATTGCCATTTCATCAGATAACACATTGTATTTTGCTGATGGCACCAACATTCGTATGGTAGATCGTGATGGTATTATTACAACACTGATTGGAAATCATATGCATAAGTCACATTGGAAACCAGTGCCGTGTGAAGGAACGTTAAAAATTGAAGAAATGCATTTGAGATGGCCTACAGAACTGTCGGTTAGTCCGTTGGACGATACACTTCATATTATTGATGATCACATGATTCTGAGAATGGCTCCAGATGGACGAGTTAGAGTGATTGCAGGTCGTCCGCTACATTGTGCCACAACAAATACTCAATTTGATGTAGACTTGGCAGCTCATGCAACATTGGTACGGCCACAAAGTATAGCGTTCGGTCCTATGGGTGATCTGTTTGTTGCCGAAAGTGATTCGCAGCGAATAAATCGAGTTCGTGTCATCGGAACGGATGGAAAGGTTTCGCAATTTGCAGGAGCCGAATCTAAGTGTAATTGTTTGGAACGTGGCTGTGATTGTTATGAGGCTGATCATTATTTGGCAACAAGTGCTAAGTTCAACACCATCTCTGCATTGGCCGTAACACCAGACGGTCATGTTCACATTGCCGATCAAGCAAATTACCGCATTCGTAGTGTTATGTCAAGCATTCCGGAATCGTCATCGTCACGAGAGTATGAAATTTTCGCACCAGACTCCCAGGAAATTTATGTATTCAATCGTTTTGGTCAACACATTGCCACCAGAAATATTATGACCGGTGACACAAGCTACTCGTTTACCTATAATGTAAATACGTCAAATGGTAAACTTAGCACTGTAACGGATGCCGCAGGCAATAAAGTGTTTTTACTACGAGATTATCAAAGTCAAGTTAACTCCATTGAAAATACCAAGGGACAAAAATGCAAACTGCGTATGACAAGAATGAAAATGTTACATCAACTAAGTACACCTGACAACTATAATGTAACATTTGATTATCATGGACCAACAGGCTTGCTTAAAACCAAGTTAGACTCGACGGGACGGTCTTATGTTTACAATTATGATGAGTTTGGACGACTTACATCGGCTGTCACCCCAACCGGACGTGTTATCGATTTATCGTTTGATCTGAGCGTGAAAGGAGCTATGATCAAAATTGCTGAAAATTCTCAGAAAGAAGTTTCAATGTTGATTCAAGGAAGCAGTGTTGTTGTACGAAATGGTCAAGCAGAGTCTAAAACAACCGTGCAATCTGATGGCGGAACCGTAAGTGTAACAGCATGGGGACACTCCGTTGGAATGGATGCCGTTCCATATAGTGTGTTGGCTGAAATTGATCCAATATTGGGTGAAAGTTATCCAGTGCCAGCAAAACAACGTGTGGAAATTGGTGGTGATTTGGCAAATCGTTTTGAATGGCGCTATTTCTTGCGACGACTTCAGCAGGGCAAGGGTAAAGGACAGCGGCCGGTCACATCGATTGGACGAAAATTAAGAGTCAACGGAGATAATGTGTTAACGCTAGAATATGAACGTGAATCTCAATCAGTTGTAGTGTTTGTTGATGAAAAGGTTGAACTACTAAATGTTACATACGACAAAACAGCCAGGCCCGTTTCGTTTAAACCACAATCCGGTGAATATGCTGAGGTCGATCTGGAATATGACCGTTTTGGTCGTTTGACATCATGGAAATGGGGCACACTAAAAGAAGACTATACGTTTGATCGAAATGGCAGATTGAATGTAATTAAATATGGTGATGATTCGTCAATAGTTTACTCATTTAAAGACATGTTTACAAGCCTCCCGCTTAAAGTAACCACACCCCGGGGCAGTGATTATCTACTACAGTATGACGATGCTGGTGCATTACAATCGTTGACAACACCTCGTGGTCACATTCACTCATTCTCGTTACAAACATCTCTGGGATTCTTTAAATATCAATATTTCTCACCTATCAATCGTCATCCATTTGAAATTCTGTACAACGATGACGGACAAATTTTGGCCAAAATTCATCCTCATCAATCGGGTAAAGTGGCTTATGTTTACGATGGTGCTGGTCGCTTGGAAACAATTCTGGCTGGTCTATCGTCTATACATTATACATATCAAGAGACTACTAGCCTCATTAAGGCTGTCGAAGTTATGGAACCAGGTTTTGAGCTAAGACGTGAATTTAAATATCATGCTGGTATTTTGAAAGATGAAAAATTGAAATTCGGTTCTAAAAGTGCTTTGGTTTCGGCTCACTTTAAGTATCAGTATGATGGAAATGCTCGACTGAATGGCATTGAAATGGACATTGACGAAAAAGATTTACCCATGATTCGGTATAAGTATAGTCAAAATTTGGGCAGTTTAGAGCAAGTGAGTGATTTAAGAATAACTAGAAATTCGGCAAATAGAACTGTTGTACAAGATGCGGCTAAACAATTCTTCACTATTTCCGACTTTGATGAACATGGCCGAGTTAAAAGTGTCCTAATTAATATTAAAGCTTTCGATGTTTTCCGTTTGGAATTGGACTATGACTTACGAAATCGCATTAAAACCTACAAGACAACCATTGGCCGATCAACGTCTGTCGATAAAGTAAACTATAATGCTGATGGACATGTGATGGAAGTGGTGGGCACAAACAATTGGAAATATGTTCCAGATGAAAATGGAAATATTCTAAGTATATTGGAGCAAGGTGATAAGACAAGTTTGGGATATGATACAGGCGATCGAATTGTGCAAGTTAATGATGTTGAATTCAATAGCTACGATGCTCGTGGATATGTTGTAAAGAGTGGCGAACAGAAGTATCGGTACAACAATCGTGGTCAATTGATACATGCCTTCGAACGTGACAAGTTCCAAACTTGGTATTTCTATGATGATCGAGCACGTTTAGTGGCATGGTACGATGAAAAGGGCAACGTTACACAGTACTATTATGCAAATCCAATGACACCTGAACTGGTTACACACTGTCATTTCCCCAAATCTGGCCGAACATATCGTTTCCTTTATGATGATCGTGATTTGTTGGTTGCTGTCGAAACAAATGATCAACGATACTATGTTGCCACTGATCAGAATGGCTCACCATTAGCATTGTTTGACGTTAACGGAAATATTGTTAAGGAAATTCGTCGTACACCATTTGGTAAAATTATTAAAGATTCAAATCCTGACTTTTACTTGCCCATCGATTTTCATGGTGGTCTATTGGATGCTCATACTCGTCTCATTTATGTTGAAAAGCGATTGTACGATGCAACAGTTGGTCAATGGATGACTCCATTGTGGGAACCTTTGGCTACCGCTATGAATTTCCCAACCGATGTATTTATCTATCGCTTCCACAATAACGACCCAATAAATCAAAAAGAACCAATGAACTATATGACCGATTTGGAATCATGGCTTAAGCTGTTCGGTTACGATTTGAAGAGAATGCAAGGAGCAAAGTACACAAGAGAGAGGGTGTATATTCCACAAGCTACAATAATTTCACCCCTTTTGGCTCCCGATTTTGGCGTTATGTCCGGACTACAATGTATTGTTGCCAAAATCGATGAGAAATTCTCTGATTTTGGATTTGTTGCAAAACCACTGCTGAAAATGGAACCAAAAACTCGAAATCTCCTGCCACGTGTATCGTACAGACGTGGTGTGTTCGGCGAAGGTGTGCTAATCTCTCGAATTGGTGGTCGAGCTTTGGTCAGCGTTGTGGACGGCTCGAATAGTGTGGTGCAAGATGTTGTTTCGTCCGTTTTTAACAATTCGTTTTTCTTAGATTTACATTTCTCAATACACGATCAAGATGTATTCTATTTTGTTAAGGACAACGTACTCAAGCTACGCGATGACACCGAAGAGTTGCGCAGACTTGGCGGTATGTTTAACATAACAACACATGAGATTGCCGAACATGGTGGCGGCGGTGGTAAGGAGTTGCGGTTACATGGTCCCGATGCACAAGTAATAATCAAATATGGTGTCGATCCTGATCAAGAACGACATCGTATTCTGAAGCATGCACACAAAAGAGCCGTCGAGCGTGCCTGGGAATTGGAGAAACAATTGGTGGCTGCCGGCTTCCAAGGTCGCGGCGATTGGACTGAAGAGGAAAAAGAAGAACTAATTTCACATGGTGATGTTGATGGTTGGATTGGTATTGACATACATAGCATACACAAATATCCACAATTGGCCGATGATCCGGGCAATGTGGCCTTTCAAAGAGACTCGAAACGAAAACGACGAAAGAGTGGTTCTCATCGAAACACACGATCACATTCACGGCATGAAATATCGTGAAATTTAGAAATCTATTAATTAATTTATACCTAAAGAAAAAATGAAACTTTTTTTTAGAATTTTGAAAAAGAAACACTTTCTTCTAACTTGTTTTAAAAAAAAAACTTTCATTTTTTTATTCTATAATTTTATACTTTATTATAAATTTAATTATGTAATAAATGGAATTGTGATAACCGGACTATTTATATAAATTATATTATATAGAAATATTTTAAAAATAAAACCTTAAAAAATAAGAAAAAAAAATTATAGAGAAACAAACGATGGACTGAATGTTTTGTAAAAAAAAGAGCATTAAAATCAATAGTGTACATTTAAATGACAAAAAAAAATATCAAAAAAACTAAAAAATATTTTTATATAGAGGACATAAAAAAACTAAAAAAAAAATATTCCATTTGTGGTTTCTCAAGAACAAAATCCGGAAAAATTTGCAAAAGTGTTAAAAAAAATTACAAAAAAAAATTGTCTACATCTTTTTTCCAAAAATTTATTAAAAGAAAAACACTTTTGCAAATGAAAAAAAAATGAAGAAAAAAATATTTTTTAATAAAAATCAACAAAAATTGTGCAAGTCTCTTAAGTGTTTAATATCTTAAATGTATACTGTATGTTGAGAATATTTTTTTTTTGTATTATGTGATTCGTCTTAAATTAAAAACAATAAAATGCATATATAGAAAACCATCCACAGAACCACCACCAACCATTAAAAACCAAAACATCACCATTACGAAATTTTTTAAAAAAAATATCAAATCCAGCAAAAAACCAACACTCCAACCGTATAACTATATAATTACTATATGTATACATCATCATCATTACAGCACCATCTATTGGTTAAGAAAATGCAATTTTACAATATTTTGTTAAGAAAAAATGTTAAGTGAAAAAACAAAAACTTTTGTTGCATTGTATTTGTAAATATTTTGGATATTTGCAACAAAGCCATTAAACTAGTCGATCAAAAAAAAAACAATGATAGGAAATATTAATAGAAAAAATCATTTTAAAAAATTTAAATTAACAAACACAGACAAACAAACGTATATTTTTAAAATGTAAAAATATATTTTTGTTTTTTTATCAAATAAAAAAAAAAATTATTGCGTCTTTACAGTTTTTTTTATATATAAATAAAAAATACAATAAAAAAAATTATTAATTTTTAAAAAAAATTATATTTAAATATTATTTTAATTTATTTTAGTGAGTGATTAAATATAAAATTATCGAAATACAATAAAACATTTATTTTACAACTCTGAGCGCAATCATTCAAAAGGCCTACGCATAACATAAATAGATACGAATAAAAAAAATTCAGTTTTTTACGATATTTTATTTTTAGCAATTTTTAAATTAATTTTCAATGAGACTGCTGATTTTTTTTTACGAATATTTTCTTTTATAATGCTCATTTTGCTTTCTAGCAATTTTTTTTTTAACTAGAAAAAAGATTTAAGATTTTTAATTTTTTTTAAATAGACGAAAATAATAAATACTCACTTGAATATTTTTTTTTATTGAAATTTTGAAAAGGAAATGATTTTTTTATTGATATAATTTTTAAAATGAGAAAAAGAAAAGTATGAAAAACCAAAAAAAAACTCCTCCTTGGCTTCAACAGGGTATCATAATGTATAAATTCTATATATATAATATATAATCTAAAAGACATGAAATAATAAGTTTAAAAAAAATATTAACAAAAATAAAAATAGCCACATATAATAAAATTAAAAAACAAAATAATAAAATAAAATAATTTATAACTCGCAGTTGCGTAACTCAAGCAAAAATATAAATGGGCGATTCACCGTCAGAACATCTCAATTTTTGGCAATAAAAAACTTTGTGAGGACCTAAAATGTTCGTATAAATCTATATTTTTTGAAACCGTATGGGGTTTTTTTTTAAATAAACATGGCGGACACAATATGGCGTCTAGAAAGAGAAAACAAATTAAGTAAAAAAATACATACACAAATTTTTTGTTGTTGTTACTTAAATATAAACCGATGTATGTACTTTCATTAGGTATATATAATATTTTTGAGAATAAAAATGGCGGATCAAATATGACGGACAAAATTTATAAATTCACTGTATTTAGATGAAACGATGCAACCGAGAGTTTTCGAGGTCGCTGATTACGAATCTGATGATAAAATTTTAAATTTCGAAATTTCGCATTTAATATGGCAAATAAAAATTCATAAAATGACTTGAATTTGCTGAAAACTTGTATTTCGAGGTTTTCTAGGTCACTGCGATTACAAATCTGATTTAAACATTTATTGATTCAAAACTGGTTAATGCCATGAAGAACTTTTAATTATTATTAACGATCCGAAGTTACTCTGGTTTATGTTCCTGGTCAAAGCTGTATTGCTGATAATGATCGCGCCGATGAACTGGCCAGACTTGGCTCATCCCCAGATAGTGATTTAGTTTGGGTAGTTCATCCTTCCTTCTAAACTTATTAAAAAAAAAGCATTTAATCGAATTTCTTACAATTAGCGGACCAAGAAAGACCTGGCCTTCGTATACAACCAAAACAGAATAGACGCCTTTTTGTCTCTATCTCCTTTGAACATTTTCAGACTTGTTGCGATTTTCTCTAGACACTCGGCCATCGGCGTTTATGCGGCCAGATTGGACAGCCCACACAACGTGCTTTGTTGAAGCTGTTTTGGACGATCCGGAGACAATCCAGCACTTTCTTTGTGATTGCCTCGCTCCTTGTTTTGTTTACTAGGAAACACGTACTTATTATTCTATCTCAGTAAGCTGTCACGGAGATCAGAGAGCTCATCATCATCGTGTCCTTTACTCCAAAGCGAGGGAGCATAGACACTATTATACCCATTTTTTCTATCTGATACCATGGTTTTTAATGACTATATCGAAGGTGGAGTGTTTTCAGCAACTCGCACTTGGCATATTTTTTTGGTGATCAGTGGAGCGGGTTTTACACTATATGAGGAGCCCTATCTCTTGGTATCATATAGACGGACCAACGGCTTTAATATACTAAATACTTTATCCATTTTTTAAACACCTATGCGAATGAAAGGTGAAAGTCCAATTGTGAAAATTTTTTGAGCCTGCAGAGTCTCGAACTCACAACTGAATACAAAGTTGTGACGCTATCCACTGCTCTATGCTGACTACAAAACTCATGGGTTTTCTCAATTCCACAAGGTGGATATAATTTCTTATACTTTCTTATGATTTGTACAAGGTTCTCGTTTGCGTGGTATCAAAATGGCAGTTTTTACTAATTGTGGTCTAGCTGGTTTTGCTGGACCTATATACCACTAAAACCATCCAGCCAACATGCTGTGCTGTCAAATTTAAAATTTAGGAACAGGCTAATCGGTCAACAAAATGTGATACTTTTGTAACATTATATTGCAGTTCTAGCTTTCGCCTGAACATGTGGCTCTAGCTTCCGTCAGCGCCATAAAAAAATATGATGTTTTTCACTCATTACCGACCAGAATTGCACTATCTCTTAGCTAATCCTTCGTCAGTGGAGTTGGCTAACACCGCCTAGATAGTGTCAAATAGGCATTCGTACAAATCAATTATTTATTACATGAACCTGTACACTGTACAGTGCATAGAAACTTTCATTTTGAAATTGGTTGTGTGCATTTGCGTTCAAATTAATTTTTGTTCCCCTGACCATTTTGTTAGACTGTTTTCCAAAAATATTTTGGTATATTCTCGATTATTAAAAATGTGTAGCTCAATCTATTATTTTAATTAAATAATTTATTTTTCCTTGGCCCTGCATTAGCTAATTTGAAAAATTTAAAATGGAGGCTCCAATATGGCGTCTGAAAAATACACTTTGTGGTTTACGAGAACAATAAAAAAACACAAAAATAAATTCGATTTAGGGAATCTTCGATATGGAGCAAATTGCTCATATATTTTTATGGAGTTATGCACGCGAGTTATATAATATGATACAATATAATACGCAATAACATATTAGTTGAATAAAATTTAAATTTATGGAAAAAAGTTATACACAACATATTAATCAAACACAAACATAACATAAAGTTTAGAAATGTTTTTTTTATATAGAAAGAAAATGTGCAGAATTTATCATATATTTAGCCCTAAAATATAGTAAAAACCCAAGGTTTATAGATATTATAGGTAAGCGCATCAAGTTAGCTTTTCTATACATATTGTACAAACTAAATATTTTTGTTTTTGCTTGGTGATGTTCTTATGGTACAATAGAAATTGAATTAATTTAGAAGTACTGGTGACGTCACGCCATTATATTGTTTCCACAAGATTGTGTATGTATGTTATGCGCACACCTATAATATCTATCAACCTTGGTAAAAACAAATTTTTTTGTTCCATTTTAATTTTTTTTAAAAGTGTTGTATAATTTACATACCTATGCATATTTAAATTAACAATGGAAGAATTAGTTTTTTTTTTTATTTCAAAAATATTAAACAAAAAAATCAAAATACTTTATCTTTTCAAACAATAATATACATTACACACGTGTCTAAGTTTTTATTGTGTAATAAATACATCACAAAATATTGGACATTAAGTATGTACATTAGATTAAAATAAAAAATATAATAATATTTAAAAAAAATAAAAAGCCCTAATTTACATTTTTTTTTGTTAAAATGATAAGCTGTATTTATAAAGTGATACAATTTAGGTGACCTGACATAACGCCCAAAGACATAACACCCAAAAAGTTAACCAAGCTTAAATCACACGAAAATTATATTTATTGTTTGTGTCTTCGCTAAAAACTGCTAAAAACAATTACATTTTCTTTCTTAAAATCATAAACAAATCATATATTGCCTGCTATATCGGGTTTGAGAATTAGAAAAAATGAAAGAAAAAAAGCTTCTATAAGCTTTTGGGTGTTATGTCCTTGGGTGTTATGCGTCATGTCACCAATTGTGAAAATTAAAAAAAAAATCAGAAGCAATATAATTAATATGATAAAAAAAATATTATTTTGTAAAGAAATTTCTATAATTCGAAAATACTCAGCAATATGCTAGATTTCGATGGAAAATTTTATCGTATGCATATGGATATTTCTATACATTACCAAAAAATTCCACATAATTTTTAATTTTCGCACATCGAAACGTGGCATGGTTCGAACAATATACACAGAATTATGAAAAATTATATAGTTAGCTATATAAATCAGTATATTTGGTCGATACATTGAATTTTGGCTATCCTCATTGACTTATATAGAAATTTATATAAATTAACCCACTAGCTCTTTGACTAGTCGAACAGCGCAGTATCGGGGATTTTGAAAATCTAAAAATATTTCTCTTTTGTTTAATCCCAATTAAAGTCAATTTAATTGAATTAAAAAAATGTATGTCCATGGCCTTTAAAGGTTAATAAATTGTTAAAATTAAAAGTAATTGTTTTTAAATTTCAAAACATTGTCGAGGCACATCAGGCGCACATATATTTATGCATATATGTGAAAAGGCAAAATCTAATTTATTTAAAAAAAAATATTGTAAATAAAATTTAAAACAACAAAATTGGGGTTCCATATACATTAAAAACAAAATATCTAAAACAACAAGTTAAAAAATGTGAAAAACTATAAATATTGTAAATAGAAAAAAACTTATTTTTAAGATGTAAAAAAAAATTAAAATTTTAAA
>JANSTW010054211.1:0-12120 GCA_027564275.1 Diadocidia ferruginosa
CTGTAACAATTCGGTAGGGTTTTTCAAAAAGGGCAGACAATTTTCGATTTGGACGTCAGGGGGCCGAGATACGGCCTTTTTTAGTTATTTTTATGCGATATCTTCGGGAATTTGACAGTAGGATGTGCTAATCTTGGTGGGGGCTGTTTAAAAAGTGGAAAACTGTTCGATTCAGGAGTGAAAAGTGGAAAAATCATAAAAAAAATATTTTTTTTTATTTATTTTTTTAAAGAAAACATTCGTATGGCTTCCTAAAAAAAAATTCCGTGGAGCTTCGCCACACCATGCTTAAAATAAGCTCAACCGTAATTTTCATTTGAAGAAGACATACTAATGTTTTTATAAAAAAATTAAAATTTACTATTCGTAGGGTTTCTAATGGTAAAATTAACTATCAATCTATCAAACGAGTATAATCAGAAAAAGGTGTTTTTTAAATTAATATCAACAGGCTAAAGGTCCTTAACATTTAATAAAAAAAAATTAGAATATGTTTTCGAGATAGCAGATTTTAGAAGTAAAATTTTAGGAAATAAAATTTCGTAAATTTATTTTATACTTGGGCAACGTAATTTTTGAAAATGAGCTTTTAGAAGTTTTAGTTTAGTTCATTTCTGTTCGTATTTTGGTTGCTTCTTAAACACAATAAAATGAAACTAAAATTTTATTATTTATTTATTTTTTATTTTACTATTTTTCTTTTGTTTTTTTCATCATTTATATATAAATAAAAAATAAATCATTTAATTTACTAAAAAAAACTATTTTGCTTATTTTTAATAAAAATTAAAAAATTATTCTAAAAAATCGTATTCGATTTGATACATTTTATGTATATATTATGTTTTACATTTATTTAAAGAATAATAATATTTTTTACTCTAGATTCTAGAACCATAATTTATTTTCTTTTATTATACATTTATATATTCAAAATTTATAAATATTTTATATACAGCAGCTGCTGAGCACATCATTTTTTTTCTATTGAAGTTTGTTTAAAAATTTATACTTTAAGAACACATTTTTATCTTATTTTTCTGATTTTTATATTTAAATATAAGTGTGTATAAATGTAAATTGTTGTTAACTATACTTATACATCATAATTAAATATAAAACTGTTGATTATATGAATTATTATTATTTATTATTAATTTACGATTTTTATCTAAATTTCATATATTATACAATTAATTCTAAATTAATTTGTATATAAATTTATTTGGTATATGTTTTTATATTTTGATTTTTCACTTTAAGATTTTCATTTTTTTTACACGTTTTACTATTTATTTACAGAATTTAAATAAAACTCTAACTATAAAAAATATTTTTTAATACAAAATAAATTTTTGTAAAATTATATTTTTTTATTTTAATAAAAAATATTTAAATTTTAATTAAAAATATATTGATTTAAATTGACTTTTTCTAAACATTTAAATAAAAAAAATATCAAAAACAATTTTTTAATTTTAAATAAATTTTCACATTTTTATAGTACAAAGTTTTTTTTTTGAAAAAAATATATAAAAAATATTTTTAAATTTATATTGTTTTTTTTTTCTATACATTTAAATTTATTTTACATTTATTTATACTTTAAAATATTTTATTGCTTTTTGATTTTTGGTATTTTTTTTCTGTATTTATTATGTTTTAGTCGATAGAGTAGTATTAAATTTAAAATAAAAAAATGAAATTAGTAAAAATTAGCTATAAATACGACAATGAAAATCAATAAAAAAAAAACAGCGAAGGGAAAATAACTGCAGCAAATATTTGGTTCAGTGTAAATGATACTTGCACAATTTAAACAATTTAAAAAAATTAATAATAATAAAATTTATTAACTATTTTATTTAAAAATGTATCAAAATTAATTTCTTTAACTAATACTCGTACCTATAATTAAGCGCTTAAAACAAAAATAGGCAGCAACTGTGCTTTAAACAAACCCTTTGTGACTATATATAACTTATTGTACTATGATTGATTCAGATAATATTTATTTATTTTCATTTGATTGCGCAAAATCAAATGAAAATAAATAATGACGTCAATTAGGCTAAACTAACAATTTTTGTTTTGTTTAAAATTGTATAAATAGTTGCGTCTGTCCGTCTTCGAATTTCTGGACACAAAAATGAGGTAAACCATAAGCTATAAAAGATACAGATCGCTCTGATAAAGTTCTTTTTGTAAACCTAAAATATATTTAAATAAACCAAAAATTTTAAAAGTTTAATTAAAATAAAATTATTTTGTTGATTGTTTTGTAAAATCTACGATAAATAGAACTCCGGTAACATTATATAAAGGTAAAATATGCAAATTTGTCCTTTAATATAGTTGAGTAATTATATTTGTTGTACATCCCATCTATATAGTTTATAAAAATGTAATTCCAGGAAAAACCCAATTTTTTCCTAAATCGTTGTTTTAAATTAATTAAAAAAATATTTAATATGCGACCGCATAATATATTACAAAAAGGTTGTCTTTTTTTGACTGCATTTTATATCTTTCTATGTAAAATATTTATATTATTTTTTTTTAAACAAATGAAATAAAAAATTGTAAATGCAATTTGTTATTTTTTATTGAATCCTCGCCGGTTATATATTTTAATATTTTATATATAAAAAAAAATTGGCAAAAAAAAACGAAACAATGTGGATTGTCGTCCTTTATGATGAATTTATTATCTATATGCTGTAAAAAATATCCTAAAAATTCAAATTTGTGTTTTTTATTCTAAAGCAAATATATTGTGTACGTTTTGTTGATTCAATTGGTATTTTATTTGAATCATATTTTGGACTTTTGCATATTTTATATTTAGAAGGAATAAATTTGTTTAGAATTGAATTTGAAATTGTATACTTATGAGTTATGGTATTAATATATGAAATTAAATTTTTGAATACCTTCAACATACCTTTAATAAAATTACATGATTTAGCTTGATATTGTCCATTACATTTTTTATTGCTTCTTTTGTTGAGCTTAAAAAGGCTAAATTGATCAAATACTTGTTTAGTTAAAAAAAATATGAAAAACTTAATCGCAAATCTTATTATAGATTTATTCTAAATTTTTTAATAATTAATATATTTATAAATTTATTTTAAAATTGTCTTAGCTTAGAAGTCTTAATTTTAATAAAAACCAGTATAAATTCGGTTTAAAATATTCACACATGACTAAGTTTATCTGACCGCCTTGAATTAAAAAAATTATATTCGCTTTTAATTTGCAAAAAAAATTGTGATGATGTTCTATAAATTAGGCGAAACGTCAAGTAAATATTTTTTTTTCCAATTTATACTAATTTATTTGTTGAAATTAAGACCGCTAAGTCTCGGCGTTTCGGTAAATGTGTTACCTGTTTCAAGAGAAATAATAAAAATGACAAAATATAAATAAAAAAATAAAAATCTGAAATTAGGAAGAAATGTAGATTAAATTTTAGAACTTATCAATTCTTCATATTTTATTTTATAAAATACGATTGAATTAAGTACTATTTTTTTAAATCTTTTTAAATTTATTTAAGAAAATCAAACTCTTCCATATCCAACTTAAAAAACAACAAACTTATATAATAATAAACCGCATGTTTCTATGTAGCAATATTTCACACAAATTTCATACTTGAGAGCCTTTTAAGAAATATAAATTCACCCAAATGTTCAATTCAATTCACATATATTTTAGATATATGCCTATTGTGCTTGTGTAGCAATTTGTGCACTGAGACTTGCGTGTGTGCAAAAAAACCCCATATAACAGAAAAGACCAACGCAAAAAATTACCATTTTTATTTGAATATAAATTTAGGGTTTTTTTTTCTATATACTTGGGTCATGATTTGGGATTTTGTTTTGTTTATTTGTCTGCTTTTATTTGCAATAGTAAAGAGGGAATCCTTAGCACTTACTTTAGTCTTAAAGTCGTAGTGAAGTGACCCAACTTCCAAAGCCCTTAAGGTTTCCCAGTGAAATCTATTTCATTCATACATAGTATTTGTGTAAGTATTAAGTATATTGACTAGTGTTAAGTCAAGAGTAATTTATTTATTTAAATTTAATTTTCAACGGATTTGTTGTCCTTCTGACCTATATTTGTACAACAAATTGTTGTTGTAAATTCGAGTTGTCCACTCGCTGTTACAACACAAACTACACTACCATACAGTCTCGCTAAATAAAATATAATAACATGTGTAAATGAAAATGTCTGCGTCTCTAATACGAAAATGGAGAGATAGACCAAAAAAGGAAATAAATAAATTATTAATAACAAAGAATAAAAATGGGATTAAAAAAAATTCAAGGCATTAAAAATAAATATAATAATAAAAACCATGGAAATATATCGACCACTTAAGGTTCGTTAAAAAAAAGGGGAGAACTGTAATGAATCGTTGGGCAAAAAATGTGCGTTTTATTTGTGTGCACATTATACGTTTTGAAAAGTTTATTTAAAAACAAAATTCTTAAGCTGTAGTTTACTCTACTATGCACTCAGAAAATAAAAGCTTCTAAATATATTAAAGTAAATGCTTGTTTCTTTAAGAAAATCTTTTGTTGTTTTTCGGGTTGAATTTTGATTGTTTTAATGGTTCACACTTTATTCAGATAACCTATTTTTCAAATTTATAAAATATCAAACTTGTTGAAAAAATTAGTTGCCGCAAACACCCTGTAAATGTTGTTCAGGTTAGAGTGTTAGACCCCCTAGAAAGTCTGGGGACGATCCAAGAGGGGGGATTCTACAATTCTACATATTTGCCAAAATTGGTCCAATACGTAAATAATTCATCATTTTTAAAAACGATTCTCTTGGGAAATATTTTCTCTCTAGTAATTTGTATCTTCTTTTGAAATTTCTATATCAAGTCCAAATAAAAAGCAATGAAAGTGTAATTATTTTTTCCTGCATTTTTTTCTCAGCTATATGAAGATTGGAGGTGTTTTCTTTTTTGCAATGGAAAATATAATTACTTTCTTCACTTGCTGCACTATATTTATTTAAAGATATTTTTGTAAAATCGAATATTTACTAGTTTGTGCACAATTTAATAAAAAAAAATTATTTTACATTACAAAAAAAAAATATTTTAAGCTTTCTTTATCATAAAACTTTTTCTGTTTGTACGTTAATTAACTATATACATATATAGATCGCTATATATAATTTATGTTTGTTTATCCTAAATATGCTTTTTAAAATAAATTTTATAAAATTTTGGTCAGTCAAGATTTCTGAGATAGAATATTTTTTTAATGCAAAAACATTTCACCATCGCATAATATTATTGCTGTTTCTATATTAAATTTATTTATTTTTTTTGCTTTTATTTAATTTAAATTTAATTTTATCCAAATAGAATATAGGGGTGTGTGTTTTTTTTGCTTTAATAGCATTTTATTAAACTGAAGAGAACTTTTTCTTTTATATAAATAAATATCGAATTAAATGTCCTTTTTTAATAAAATGAAATACATTTTTTTTATGTCGAAAGGACATTTTTCCTCAATTTTTCGCTTGGTTTGGGGTTGATTTTGTACATTTTTATGCGTTTAATATGATTCATTCGATATAATTATAATTTAAAAAAGGCTTGAAACAGAAAAAGGAAAAAATATATTTTTTAAACATCATAAAAATAGATAATTTTAAAAGCGGTGATGACTTACTATTACATGTTGAGAAAATTTGCATGCATCCAATTCCAATATCCAATCTTCTAAATAAATAATAATTTAGATAGCATTTTGTTTAAGGGATGATAATAATATATTGACTAATTTAATTTTTTGTTGTTAAATTATAGCCTCAGACAATTTTAAGCCATCCTATCAGATTAATGTAATCATAATCACAATCATGCACCAGCGATTTTATTAGCAGTGCCATTAATAGATTTTACAATTTTTTTAATTTAATTTCTATTCTTTTTATTTTATAAAAATTTATTTACACGCAGATTTTACACTTTTTTTTATTTATTGTTAATTATATATTACTTTATTTTTATCAACTAATTTATTAAAATAATATTTTACATTTTATATGTGATTTTTGTTTATTAATACTTTTTAAACATTAGAAATATATATTTACACAAGAATATGATTTTTCTCTTATTTATTACTTCGATTTTATTTTTTATTATTTTTATTTTATAGTGAAACTAAAGAAAAAAAACAAGTGCAATTTTTTTTTGTATAAGGAAGACGCAATATATTTTTTAAATTTTTTAATGCAATTTTAATAAATTTGTTTTTTTTTATATAATTTACTCTAAAATTTAACTAATTTTCACTTTCGGTAAATTCATAAAACGATTTTTTTTTTAAATAAATAAATTAAAAAACAAAAAAACGAATTCGCGCACAGCATTTTTTTACAATTTATTTAAATTTAACTATAATTTTAAAAATATGTTTTTTTACGTTTGTATTTGGTTGGGTGTTATTTTGTTGTTGTTTAATTTTTTTTTATTTGAGTAACTTAAACTTCACTTAATTTTAACTATTATAAACTTTCGGCTAAATGATCGCTAGTTCGTCTTTGTTGATGTGATTCGGATTTTAAGTAACTTTCAGAGTAGACACTTTTGGCCCGATTGTCGTACCGTAAACTAGACCGTCGCACGTCCAACTCCATTGGATAGCGATGCCGTTTCCACCACGAACAAAATATACATTCTAAGGTATTTTTAAATGCTTCCCGAAAATCACGATTAAAATATGCATAAATTAGGGGATTTAGTGTTGAATTAAAATAGCCAATCCAAAATAGAACGGCAACTACAATATCTGGACATGGACAGGCATCTCCACACAGCGATACGGTTATGTACCTAAAAATAAATGTTCATGGTTTTAATTATTTCAATAAAATTATTAAAATTTGGACTAGTATTTTTGATCGGGTAAATTATTTAAATTGTTTTCTATTGGATTGTCTGTTTTCTCGAACCCTCTAGCGACATTCTATTCGTAGATTTAAAGCAAGCGTTAGACAGTTTGGATAGAGATATGATGCGGACAATACTAATCGGCATGGTATTCTTAAAAAGCTCTTAAATATTATTCGGAGACTACAAAAAAACTAAATACAGAGTTTTACATCGTGGTAAGCTAGGATAATGGTTTAATACTCGTGATCTGGAGTCAGACCCGGATACATTCTTTCACAATATTTGTTCCTGCTTGTCTTGGATTGGGTAATGAGGAAGGTTATTACCACAACCAGTGGTATTCAATGGACTCTTGGATCTCGATTGGAAGATCAGTGCTTTGCTGGCGACATTTGCCTATCATCACATACAGCATACAGCAGATATGGAGTCGGAACTATACGTCGACTTGTCAAATATGCAGGACAAAATCAACATCGGAAAGACAAAACTTCTCTGATTAGGTACACCATATACTCTTTCCTTTGGTAGCAAACAGATAGATAAAGTAGATAGCTTTCAATATTTTGGAAGCTATATAACAAGAGACGGTGGTATGAAACTGACTGACTGTGGTACTGACTGACTGTGTGACTTACTGACTGTTTGACTTACTGACTGTGAATGCAACAGTAAAATTTCTCAATTATACAAACTATGGGCACTATAAGATTACACTTTTTTTGTGAAATAAGTTTACTCGTCGGAACCCATAGTAAGATTAAAATAATCATAAACCTGATACCTGAAAGTAATACAAAAAATACAACAAAATTACCATAAAAAGAATGGAAGCCAACATAGAATAAAAGTTCCCATAATAATTCCCAATGTTCGGGCAGCCTTATGTTCTCGTTTCATTTTGATTAAATGTTTATCTTTTGTTGGTGTATGTTCTTGATCAACTTCGTGCAATGTTAGTGTTTTAGATGATCCGGATCCGCTGAGTGCTTCACCTTAAAAATAAATCGTTAAACTAAGCAAAAAAAATTAATAAAACCAAGCTTACCATTTGTTCCGACGCCTGCATTACCGCTAGAATGTCGATGCATTAACATTGCCGTACCTTGTCGCAACGCCAATTGTTTTTCTTGTCGATTGGCCTCACGGAATATGGCCAAATAGGTGAATATCATTATTGTGCACGGAATCCAAAATGAAATTGAACTTGAGACGACAGCATACACCTTATTCACTTCAAACGAACATGATTCAGGATTAAGCTCAATTTTTTCCCTGTGCTCTTGTGTTGTATACCAACCGGCAAATATCGGTATAAAGGATAAAAGGGCTGGTGATACCCATGTATTTAGGATCATAACGGCCACCACTTTTTTTGTTATGGTCATTGGATACTTGAGTGGTTTTACGATTGCATAATATCTAAAATAAATTGACAATTTTTAAATTTAAATTTAAATAAAAAATATGTTCTGCTAAATATAGAAATAGAGTTTATGCGACGTGATCGCATGTGACTATCTAACTCTATATAGTTAAACTATATGCTCAGATTTTTCCTCTTCTTTGTGACAAGTGACTCGCAGGTGGTGGTGAAAGGCCAAAATTTCAAAGAAGTTTTTTCTTCAAGTAAATATAAAAATATATAGTAAAAATGTTGACAAAAAAAATAAAATTTGTCATTTATTAAATTTTTTACATAAAAAAGTCGCATATAAGAAACATGTTGGCTTGAGAAGAAATAACAAATTTTGGAAACAAAATTATTTAATAAAATATTTTATAATTTAATAAAATCGTGACATTTGGCAAAATTAAATTCTTGAGTGCGTGTATACGCGCGTAGAATTATTATGTGGTTTATTGTATAAATAATTTTATAAAGGAAGAATAATAACATTATTATTATTATTATTATTATTATTAATAAAAACATATTTTCTGCAGAATGTCTCATATATTTTTTTTTTAAATATTTATATGTAAATATTGTAAGCTTTTATAACAAAGCTTACTTTTAGATAAAATGAAAATTATATAAAATAAGCGACATATTATAGAAAAGCTCATATATATAATAAATTATATATACTAGGCACGAAGCGTAAAAATTATCTCTATATCTGAAAGGAAACCCTTTCAAATTTAGTCGTTTGAACACATAAATAATGCACTCATCTCACTACAGGTGAGCAAAATTATGTAAGAGAAGATAAGAAATTTTAAAGGTTAAAAAGAATATAAATGCAAAACAGTAGAAAATGAAAACTGTCTTAAATAATTATTATAGTCCGCCTCTGCTACATATATTGAGTTTGAAAAATCAATATTTTGATTTGAGAAAACAATGTTTGAGTAATTTTTGTTTCAGTGTATTAACTTAAAATTTACAAATGCGAGAAAATATAAATTATTTATTTTACCGCAATTTATACAAAAAGCTGTCGGCAAGTTTCGTTTTTGTATGTAGATTGTAGGTATACTGTATAATGTATATATGCAAGAAAAAGCTCTGGAACTAAGATTGAATAATTTAAAAAATGCTGTTTTAATATAAAATAAGCTTCTAAGTTAGAATATTATCTTTCGATCAATAATTACCTACATCAAATTTAATTGAAATTTTATACGAATTTTTGGTATAATATTCCATTGTGGATTAAAATCCTTTATATACTCGCAGTGAGAACTTAATCAGCAATTTATTTTACTATATATGCCAAAAACAAAATTTAACTTGCCCTGAAGTTTTCGGAATTAAACATAAAATGTTAAAGTTGTTGCCTTTTTCTTCTTTCTCATATTATATATATATATATATATATATAATTTATAAAATAATCTTTATACCTATCAAAAGGATTAGCAAAAGATAATAAAATGTTATAGAGCTTTCGCATAAAATACAACCTAGACCTATTTATGCTTATCTTATGGGGTTCTTTTATTATATTATGCGAATACAAAAGCATTTACATGGCAAAAAAAATAAAATATTCTTAAACGTTTATTGTAATGTGTACACATTTAATAACATAAACAACAGAAAAAGTATTATAAAAATATGTATTTAGAGCTGTTGTAAAACATAATCGCAACGATTTTGTTATGTATATACGCAATATTATAAGCTTCATGTATTAATTATTATAATAAATTATAAGTTATTGGTTATTTGTGGTGGTTGGTGGTGGCTGTGGCGGTATCGGTGGAAGATTTTGCGGTAAACCGTAAACATGAACTCACATCCTCGTTATGTTAGCATTTAATATAGCTTTATATATTGTATATAAATATAAACCTATGTACACAGGATACCAAAACCATAAAGAAAAAGTTGAGAATCCTTTGTATTTGTATAATGATGATAACGTGCCAGAAAAATATGAGGAATATTTTATTTATTTGTACAATCGACAAGATGGTTATGGAATTTAGGATATTTTATTTATAAATGTTGTTGAGCTTTAATTGCGAAAAGAAAACGAGATAAACTATTAAATAAAATTTGATGCTTGATCTGCGAGCTTATATAGTATTAAGGCAAAATAAGAAGGGTCACGTCACGTTATATAAAATTATCAACACTAACTATTGTCTGAAAATCAGACATGTTTCTTATTATTTATTGCCGTTGAAAAAAAACAAAAAATCAATCTATTGAAATAACTGCCGCAGAACTTATTTCTAGAACATAAGTTTAACGCAAATTATATTGTAATAATTACCATGTATAAGGAAAAAACTATGAATCATTTATTTTAATATATAAAATATTTGTATATAATCCCCTGTGCGATTTTGCACAAAACAATAATTTTTTTAATACTTATGTTATTTTCGACATAAAGCAGAACAAAATATTCCGTCCGCAGATAAAGACATGAATAGATAATCATGAATTGTATTAATTCTTTTTCCAAAAAGCGTGATATCACAATAAAATATTAGCTGAAATGATGCGAATTTCTTTTTTTTTCGTATAATTATTCCATTTTTTTGTGCTGAGCAATAATGAATTTGAAAAAAGAAAAACTATACGCGTTATATATTCCAAAACAATATATATATATATATATATATATATAGGTAGATAGACAAATTAATTCAATTCATATAGGATCTATGTATATACATTTTTGGGTTGAATAAAATGATAAATCGTACAGCAGCTATAAATCTCATTTTTCACAATATTATATAATTGGATATTTTGTATATTGTATAAGAAAGAAACTATATAAGACCCATATATCATAGCACATGTAATTTAATAAAATGAATGAAAAGAAAGAAGTATAAATCTAAAATTAATCTTTGATTTGTTTCTTATAGAAAAATAATAATAATTCTAATAATAGCCCTGGCTAATACTATAATATACTCTCGAACATTTATATTTTCAAACACATAAATACAAAAGATTGTATATATACTAGTATATAGTTATAATGATGCATAAGGATAAAGATATATAGATAAGATAATTAGATAATGTTTAAGACATAGCATTATAGAGTTATATACCAACCTTATCCCACACAAAAATCACTTTAGCTTTAACGATTCCTTAACGAATTTCTGAGATTCTAAAATAGTCAGAAAACTGAAGAAAGAAATTGTGGACTATAAGTACATGGGGATTTTTTTCAAAATCTAAAATCAACAGATTTCGATAAAAAGAGGAAAGAATTAAACTGATTTCTATAGCAATCGCAGTCTTTTTACATCCCCTAAAGATTCCCTAACGAATTCCTGGGATTCTAAAATAGTCCGAAAACAGACAAAAAAATTGTAAACTATACATAGGGATTTTTTTCAAAATAGCAATCGCAGTATTTTTACATCCCCTAACGATTCACTAACAAATTCCTGAGTTTCTAAAATAGTCAGAAAACATACAAAAAAAAGTGTGGACTATAACATGGGGATTTTTTTTAAATCTAAAATCAACAGATTTTGATGGAAAAAATGAAAGAATTAAACTGATTTTTATAGCAATCGCAGTCTTTTCTCATCCCCTAATGATTCCTAAACGAACTCCTGGGATTCTTAAATAGTCAGAAAAAAGTCAAAAAAGAATTGTGAACTATACATGACGATTTAAAATCAACAGATTTTGATAGAAAAAATGAACGAATTAAACTGATTTCTATAGCAATCGCAGTCTTTTTACATCCCCT